>JAOTAY010000006.1:4708855-4734606 GCA_025629805.1 Erythroxylum baracoense
ATCTTGCATGTGCATGCATAAAATTTATAAAAACAATTTTTATAAAAATTAATATAGAATTTACATGCATGCATGTTTATCATATTTCCAAAATTTCCAGAACTTCATACATGCATCAAGCTGAAACTAAATTTGTAATAAAATAGCAAATGACATTCAATTGTATTTTATTTTTACAAAAACATAATATAACACCTTATAAACAGTTTTGTGAAAGAAAAACAGAAAAAATTCTAGAATTATTACGAAAATTTCAAAGTCAGCACATGCATTTAGTTTTTTCAGAAATTCCTAGAAATCAACATATGAACAGTCTGGATATTAATTAGAAATAAAATAGCAAATAACATTCAATTGCAATTTTCTTTTACAGAAACATAATATAACATCTTATAAACATTTCAACGAAAGAAATAAAAAAAATCTACATTTTACATGAATTATTCCAAATCAACATGCACCTAAGTCACAACCCAGCAAACACTTTACACATGTTCAATACATCATCAAATACATGCATAAACTTGCTCTGATACCATTGTTGGGTTAGCCATGGTTGCATGCATCACATGCATGCGAATGCAGCGGAAGTATTAGAATCAAGATTCTAACACCATGACAACCCGGAAACCACAAGATCATACATGCATGCGAAGATATGTAAAGAACATGAAATATATAAACATTTTTTACCTTTGTCTCTCTTCCTTTCTTGTTTCTTCTCCTTGTTTGGGTTGTTGCAAACACCAAACCCTTCCTTGATCACCCAAGAACACATAAAGAAGGAATGAAACAATGTGTAAGGGTTTTAGAACACGAAACTTGACGAATTCAAGTAGATGTTCAAAATGGGTGATAGTTCAAAGTTATCTTACATGCATGTTGATTTATGTAACAACTGCATAAATTGCACGAAGATAAACTCTTCTCACTCTCTCTGGAACTCTTCTAGAACCCTTTCTTATCACTTGAGTGTGTAAGAAGTGAAAGAAGCTCGTGTTCATAAGTGAAGAACTCACTTATGTACCTATTCGTGCCCTCCCTATGAGTCACGATTGTGGCCTACTTAAAATAGCCATACACACTATATTTTTCATCCTATCTTTTATGCATGTGACCCTTAGGTTCTCGGTCATTTTAGGCACTTGAATTAACACTTAATTCAATCAAATCATAAAGGGTTTCATGATGCCAATTTGCCGGAATATAAGTGGATTAACACACGAACTCTTCTATAGTTAATTATCCAACTTATGAATCTTTTCATAGACAATTACGGTACAATTCGTCCTTTCACCATACTATACTTCACTTGGTTCGAAATATGGGCTATATATCAACTCCCACTAGACCGACTACGTCACATCTAGTCTAAGTGATGTTAGTTGTTGTTATGGGTTCTCATTACTCTTATGTGTCATTGAAGACTCTCTTCATGACACATAACTGCTCTGACCAGAGACTCCCGAGTAATGACCCCAACAAGAGGCCGTAAGTATCATCTCTTTCTATCAGTAGTGGTAAATCCTTTATTGGCTACTCAATTACCTTCGAATACAAGTAGCTATACTTAATCACCACCCTAAGAGTGACCTCGTTTGCAGGTGACAAGGAATGATATTAAAGCACAGATTTAGTATTTAGGATATCCTTGAGTACCTCAAGTCCAAGGATATTTGCACAATTGCTATGATGAGGTTAATTATTGACATTCGATAGATCATTCATATGATAATCTCATAGCAGGTCATCTGATGTACTTACTACCCTTAATAAGCATTCACATATTAACTCTAAACAACTCATGCTTACAATTTGTGAGATCCACTGCTTGATCAAATCAAGACGTATAACATGTGCTGGTCTGTTTTGATTAATAATGTCGTGTCTTATTAATCCTATGACTAGGAATTATTTAGATACTAACATAATTGCACATGATAAGAATCTCATTATCATGATCTCATCATGATTTCCTTCATATTATGTTTTGTATCATGGACTTCATTAATTCGATTTAAGATCAATATCAATTCATATATACGAATATAAAATAAATGAAAAATGCCTTTTGCTTTATTAATCAAAATAAAGTTTGTACAAAAGTGTTAAAGGTGATTGCTTTTAGAGCACTACTATACCATTTTTCAATTATAGTTTGACGTTATTAATACTTATACATTTCATATTTAATTAAGCTAACTAATTAATTTTGAAAAACCTTACTAAAACTCACTGCCTACGTTAATGGAATTAAAAACCCTAAATGAGTTTGTTCTCGCACAAAAAAGAGGCTCAATTTCTAATTTTATGCACAATAGATTTGCCTGGACTAGTACATGATTTTCTTTTAATCTTTCTCGAAATCGGTCTGATATTAGGGGAGCTGGGAGTAGTATTCTTTACAAACTCAATTTGCAGCAAATTGAGATTTTATTTAGGGTATTAAAAACTACGTCGTTGTTGTTCATCTCGCACCAACGTGAGAAAACATTATCAAAAATATAAAGGTATTTTTCTTACGTGGCAAGTCAATAAATAATAACATTGGGTTATAATTAAAAAAATTAAAAGTTAAGGAATTTTTTATCACCCCCATACCACTGTTGCACGGAGATTTTTTCAAAATAATTTTAAGACTCCAGCATCTTATCATATGATCTCTACTAAGCAAATGGACACTTTTTTCACTTGAATTTTAATAAAACAGGAACGATTGCTTGAGATTTTCCTAAGAAAAGGATCTGTAACATGTGGATTGGAGAGAATGGATATTAGTTAACTTTAATATTTCTTTTTTTATTGTTAAATAATAAAACATCTGCGGGTGTTTTACGTTATATATTCGGCCTAGATTTATATCTACTCTTCTTGGTTCATCGGTTGGTTGGTTCCGTTGACCAGCCATCGGGATGGCTTGCCGTTACTCGCTCGCGTTTCTTTGTCTCTCAACTCTTGTAACTCTCCACTGGGACGTGGTTTTGTCTTCGATGATAATCCCTCTCCGTTTCTCCACTCCTAACAACTCTCTTCTCCTAAGAGCCGATTTCCACGACGGTTACAGCCGCCGGCATCTTCAGAATTCCAAACTCCCCAGTGCCAACATGCGCCTCTACGACGATCTTCTCTACCACGGGTATTGCTTGAGTGCTTTGTTTCTTTCTTTTTCCTTTTGTTTTCGATTTTTCTTATTCTGATTTGTGCAGTTATTATACGACCCGTTTGTATATTGGAACGCCTCCGCAAGAATTCGCTCTTATAGTGGACACGGGTAGTTCGGTCACGTACGTTCCGTGCTCGGGCTGTCAGCAGTGCGGCAAGCATCAGGTTTGTTCTTTGTTTGGTTGCTGGAACCTTTTAGATTCGGTAGTTAGAGTAGTCCGGATTCAATTAAATCCAAGGTTTTAACTTGTGCCTGCACCAACCACAATTACCGCAACAACCTACCTGCACCTGCAGGGATCCTTAAGTTATTTCAAAGAATTATATATAACCGAGGATGTTCTGGCGAAGTGTGGAATCTTGATTTAAGTACTATTTTGCAATGAAAAAATGTACTAGGTATCTGAGAGCAATTTTGAGTGTTGTTCTAGGACCCCAGGTTTCAACCGGAGTTGTCCAGCAGTTACCAATCTGTGAACTGCAATCCTAGTTGTAATTGTGATGACGAGGAGAAGCTCTGCATTTATGAAAGACGGTATGCTGAAAAGAGTACCAGTAGCGGTGTTCTTGCTGAGGATATAGTTTCTTTTGGAACTGAAAGTGAACTTGCACCCCAGAGATTTGTGTTTGGATGTGAGAATCTGGAAACTGGTGATCTCTATCGTCAACGTGCTGATGGCATAATGGGATTGGGCAGCGACCGGCTAAGTATTGTTGATCAACTTGTTGAAAACCATGTTATTAGTGACTCATTTTCATTATGCTATGGTGGAATGGATTTGGGCGGTGGTGCAATGGTTCTTGGAAGCATTTCTCCTCCCCAGGACATGGTTTTCACCCATTCTGATCCTTTCCGCAGGTATAAATCATGCTCTATTTGGCATTAACCCATTTTTCTTAGGTATTGCATTTTAGTACATCTCACACATATGTTCTAGTTTTTGGATGGCAACAGTCCTTACTACAATATCGACCTGAAGGAAATACACATTTCTGGGAAGCCATTGAAGTTGAATCCAATGGTCTTTGATGGAAGTCATGGAACAGTCATGGATAGTGGGACTACCTATGCTTACTTTCCAGAAGAAGTTTTTCATGCCATTAAGGATGCTGTAAGTAAACTCTTCAGTCACTTTAGGTTTACTTTTGGCTATTAGATTTCTTGTCTTCTTAATTTTCGATAAAGCATTTTTGAAGGCAACACCATGCAGCATACATTGTTAACTATAAAATGGTTTTCTGACTATAAAATGGTTTTCTGGTTAATTATACTTTCTGAAAAGAAAATGGCCTGTTCAAGCTGGTAGCATTTAGGAATTCGCATTTTCTAGTCCTGGACTTTCCATATGTGGTGGATTTTCCTTGAAAAGCTGGCATGCGTCACGTTTGGTTGTTTTGCGATAGATGTTTGTGAACCAGGCATATTTCTGATATCTTATGCACCTAAAAGTGCCCTTCAAATTTATTTATCTAATTTCTGGCCAGGCTCTCTGAGAGAGTAGCATGTTCAGTCTTCCTAAGAGATTATCACCTTCTGGATTTGGTACATTATTTTGCGTTGCTTGTTGTAGATTTCCCTGTAGAGGGTATCTAGATCTGGCGTTAACTCGGCCTCATTTGGCTTACTGTGGATACTCTTTCTTAGCTTGACTCTTTTTATGATTATGCCCAAAACCAAGTCTGGATAATATGTGCCCAGAGAATCTATCAGATTGATAATCTTTCCCCATTCAAGCTGCAGGTAAGACTTTTACTGCTTCATCAACTTACTTTAGTTTTCTATGACAATGTAGATTGTGAAAGAAACTCAATCTCTCAAACGGATCCATGGACCAGATCCAAGTTTCAATGATCTGTGTTTTGTCGGTGCTGGAAGGTGATGCTTTTGCTAAGAATACATATGTCCCTGTTCTAAGCTATTTTTGCCAATTTTCACTTCAATTTTTTGGCTTTTCGAATCTGATGGGACCTTTTCCCTTGCTACATGAAATTGATATAGGGAAGTCTCAGGGCTGTCCAAGGTTTTCCCTCAGTTGGACATGGTTTTTGGCAATGGTCAGAAATTGACCCTATCTCCAGAGAACTATCTATTTCGAGTAATTGGACTATTCATGATTCATTATTTGGAGCCCCTTTTCCCATCATCTGCCATAATTTCAATTTGATCTTTAGTATTTCCTTTTACATTTAGTTCTCTGTTTAAATACCCATCTTTTCCTGATCCCTTCCTCTTTCTCTCCCTATCTCATCTTGTTCTGGGTACTGCAGCATACAAGGGTAAGTGGTGCATATTGCTTGGGAATATTCAAGAATGAAAATGATGGAAGCTCTCTTTTAGGAGGTATGTTCCTGCATTTGTCATCTCTCTCTCTCTTTCTCTCTCTCTTCTCCTTGTATGCCTATTTGTAGTGGGTACATGCTTTCTTGATGATCGCTGCCCTTCGATAGGGCCAATTCCTGATTCCCATTTCTCTGTATTTCCAACTTTCCTTCTAATAAATGATGGATTGTAAAACTGTCTTTCTTAATATTTGTTATCTGAGCAGGAATTATTGTCCGTAATACGCTCGTGACATATGATAGAGAGAATGACCAGATTGGTTTCTGGAAAACTAATTGCTCTGAACTCTCAAAAAGACTTCAAATTCCTGGTGTGCCTGCTCCTCCACCTGTGGTTCTCCCTAGCATTAATACTAGTGGAATAGTGCCTCCAACTCAATCCCCAGTTGGATTACCTCCTGATTTTCTTCCAGGTGGAGTGAGCTTTATTTATCATAGGTCCTTCATGCGGAGCTTCAATAGTGTGTATTGGCAGTCTGAATAAAATTATACTCTATATTGCTGGACCCACTACTGGTTGACTGCAATTTGCACTCCTCTTGTCTAACTACATGTTTCCCCGTTGAAATAAGTTATACTTGATTACAGTATGGAAAAATCTACTTCAAGAACAGATTTCATTTTTGGTGCTTAGAAGTGAAGTTTAAAAACTCACAGCTGGAGCTGAATTTGACAAGTTTATCTGGTTTTAAAGGGTTGTTTGTTTTGAGTGCAATCTGGTTGGAGCTTTATAGTTTGAGCTGTAAATGAGTTTCAGTACCATCACTCTTAATTTTCCAAAACAGGATTTGATAATTATAGCTCCAACTGCACCTTAATTATCTGAACTACTTAACTACAATGTTGTGTGTGAGACTGGTAACAACAACTCTTCTGTTGCATTATATAATTATTGAATAATTTATGAATCTAATCTTCACTTTAGCTCACTGAGGTCCTTACTTCAGTATTGACTTCTGGTGTTCTTTACAATTAGCATCCTCTGTTTAGCAGCTTTTGTTGTAGTGTAATTCTTACTCTCCCCTTCTCAATCATGATTTTAGGTGACTTTCACATTGGAATTATTACATTTGACATGTTAATTAGTGTAAATAACTCTTCCATCAAGCCCAACTTAACTGAGGTATCAATTTTCATTGCCCACGAGTTGGAAGTACATAATTCACAGGTATGGTTAAGTTTTATAGCTTACGAGAACATCTTTGCATTTGCTTACTTTAGGTGAACTTACAGTGGTGCAATGCTCATGTCTTTGCCTTACTTTCAGGTTCATATGTTGAATTTCACCTTGAATGGTGATAATTATCTTGTTAGATGGGGCATCTTTCCTGCAGAGTCTGGAGATTACATTTCTAAAAACACTGCAATGGTATCGTAGTAGCATTTTAGTTTGTTATAGATACAACTTGATTTACTTTATCCACATCTGTTAAAGTTATTCTCTATCCTCTTTTGTTATTATTAATTGTAGGAAATAATTATACGGTTGAGGGAACACCGAGTGCAGCTACCAGAGAGGATTGGGAGTTATCAGTTGATTGAATGGAATGTTGAGCCTCAAAGGAATAAGTATGTGATTTTCCATTTGCTGCTCTCTTCTTTTCATCTCTGACCCACTGGCGCATTGCATGTAGTGGATTTTGAGTTCCTTGTAATTTGTACCTGTCCTGTACTAGATGTACATATGTCCACACGTTTATACGTCCTCACATTCGTGTATAAACAAATCATATGCAATATGTCTTCTGATTTTTAGCATTCCTCTACGAGGGAATCAAGACAAACGAATCTGATGAGGATCCAAATGGCTGTCTGCTGGAATTTGGTAGATGCAATATTTGGCTTAGGGCATTTATCTTACTAAAGTTGTAGGGTGGTAGAAGATGTTTTCCAGTTGTGTTTGGTATGGGTTTTGAGCTTATTTAATGTGTGGCTTTCTATCTACAATGCTAGGAGAATCTTACCTCTTCTCCAGACATTGCTCCAACTTTGTTCATTAACAATTGGTTCCTATGGCAGGACATGGTGGCAGCTACACTTTTTGGGTGTAGTGGTTGGAATTGTGGTATCTCTTATCGTTGGTTTTCTTGGTATTGGCATATGGCTGGTTCGGAGACGTAGACAACATACATTTGTTGGTGCATACAAGCCAGTTGGCGCCAGTTTCCCGGAGCAAGAGCTTCAGCCAGTACAATCTTAGTGCTCTCCTTAGTGTACGTAGTCTAAAGCCAAAACGAGTTCTCGAGTGTATATTTTCACTTGTAATTAATTGGAATAGCGGAAACCTATGAGGTCATAAAAGTTTTTCTCTTTGTTGTAATACGAAAATGGGATAATTGAAGGAAAACTTTTTTCTTAAATTTGCCATTATACCTAAATTATTTATATATTTAATTATAATTCAAGATATTGAAAATCATTTACCATTTGCTTAGATCCAAACAAAAAATGAGGGTGAATTCCTATAGCAGACATTGCCTTTATTGTTCATGAAAGATGGTGTCTATTTCCATTTTGTGTCACCCCATCTACTTCATCACAAGAAGGGTTTGGTAGCAGAGGCCATGCTATTTTTCTGATAACAATCCTTTACCTTGCGAGTTTCTTCCTGCATAAGCTTGGGTTTGGTAGCAGAGGCCATGCTATTTTTCTGATAACAATCCCTTACCTTGCGAGTTTCTTCCTGCATAAGCTTTCCTAATTAATAACCCAATCTGTCAAGACGCGCTTTAATCATAAATTCCCTGTGGTCCCTACATCTTAATGATTAAGTCGAATCAACCCAAACAATGTTGTTTTCTTACGAGAAAATAACAGGTATCTAATTCATTCTTAACATCATTCCAACAAAACCCGAGAACTTAAATTTCACAGAAGTGGGATTTCTTTTTTTAGTTTTTGACGTATACATTTTACAGAATAAGATACACACCTTAATCTGAATTCTCTTCTGGTGTGAGGGTGTTAGTGTTTTAACTAACATTTTGATTATGCAAATGGAAAATCTTCTGTTTTTTTTAGTTTAGGCAAATACTAAAAACTGAAAGAATAAAAAGGGAATTGCCAATTTGAAAGGGTTAAATTGTTTTCTCCAGATTTATGATTTTCCTTCTGCTAGCATGTCGCTGGCCACCCCGGCAAGTGAAGAAGTCAAACTTTGAAGAGCAGTTCTTGAAACTTCAGGAGTAGTGAACCGAATTCAAGCGAAAGGTGATGCATTACGCAAGCGTCTTGAAAAGAACTGTCATTGAACAATAGTTTCTTGATCTTGGTAGTTGAATGTATCGCCGGGTACCTAACCTGACGGATATTTTAAACCTGACTGACGAGCAAAACTGGCATCAATTTGGCCGTTAAAACCTGGGAACCGATATCTAGGATTGCTTGACTTATCATGTGGGCCAAGAGGTGAATTGGAGGCAACTAATGACGACATCACGTGGCATGAATCAGATTCAAGAGAATACTTGGGGACCCTCCATAGACCAAAATCTCTGTTTCGCCGTACACTGGTAGCACATGAATCTGAGGTCTTAGCAAGTCCCAACCGAAATATCTTAAGTTATACTATACATCCAAATTATGCTCATTAATTAAACAAAAACATCTGCTCCCCTAAGAAAAATAATGAAAACCCGTATGAATTATTTATGGCACATCTGATGGATCTCGTATGGATATTGCCAAATGACAAAGTTTCAGGGTCTGAAGCTTGCTTGAACTATGCAAAGTTAAAAGCAATTCAAGATTCCAGGTTTCCTAAGAGTTTCAGTTACACAATTACGGATAAATCTAAAATGGTGAATTCGTAGAACAGTCGTAATAAGCTCTGGAATATTGCATAAAGTTCGCATTATTTGTATTAATAGCTACTGAGACATCCGCACACTACATAAAGCTTAAGAAGCAAGAGATCTCGTACTTCGTTTAGACCATGATGACCACTCACAAAACCATAAAATAATGCTAGAAACTGCCAACTATTTCATCAACAAGCGACTTTCCATAGCTAATATCGTCCTATAAACACGTAATCATATGTTCGTCCTGATATAAGTCTTAACCCTGGCTAATTATCATAAGGTTTGTTTCCATAAAGCGTCTTCTTTTATTCAAGGGCACTTGGATTTGCCCTTGGAATTCTTCAGGTTTCTGTAGCATGGGCACTCGTGCTTGTTACCGTAAGTCCCTGAAGGAACGCACTTGCACTTTTCACAACAAATTCCGCAGTACTTCAAGCATCGGTCCTTAAATCCAGTTTTTGCGCACCTAACCCCACACTTCGAACCACAGAAGCCTGTCCAAACATGCACCATATATAGCAAAGAAAATAATCAGGATACTGCATGCAGCATAGGCAAAAAACACCAGAAGTTTCAACTGAAAGGAGAAGGAAAATGGGAATAGAAAAGGAACAAACAGTGTCTATCAACCACCTGAACCGGCCGATGTGACCTCAAAGAAAGAGGAAGTGAAAACGAGACAAACGAGCAAAAGGGTTGCTAGGAATGACTTCATGCTGTTTGCTGTATTTGGAAGTGTACAAAATCTAGAGCCAAAGTTACTCACTTGAGACTATAACAAGGTAGCAACAGAATTGATATCTGACGTGAATTGATCAAAGCCCGAGCAATAGATTGGTACTTATAGTGCTAAAAAAGGGTGGGTGAGGACTTTAAGAAAGTGACTTGGAGACAAAAATAAGTATGATTTACAGACTGTAATTTGATTTTGGCAGTAAGAAAGCAACTTGGTTGTCTAATGCTTTCGAATTTGTAGAAAGTGACAACACTAATTTCAAAACAAAAAAAAAAGAAAGTGACCGTACTACTACTACCGCCCCCTGACTAATAATCAAGCATCAATATTAACGCCAAGCAATTACGAATGGAAGTTTCAGGATGAGTTTCTAGTTATTTACAATAAAAAAATGCAATGAGATTTCAGCTTGTTTGCCCTTCTTGTTCGTTGCTCTATGCAGCTTTAAACTTGTATGATATCTAAAATACCCAGACATTAGGTACTGATAAATCTCTTAAAAGAATTTACATAAATCATTAAATTTTGTAATTTTATAAATTAATTTTAACAAATCTTTGATAAAATAAATTTGAATTAACAATTTCAAAATTAATAACTTCTTCTATAATTTTAACTATAACAATTTATTTATATTTTATATTACAATTTATAACGCTTTAACATATTAAAAATTAATTAAATTATATTTAGTATAGTAACATGGAAAATTAAGAAATGTACTGAAAGCTTATATGTAACTACTGCCTCACAATAGTGTTGTCGATGTTAAGTGAAGCTGAGATTCCCGTGTCATTTGCTTTTTCTATAATGAAAGAAAAGCAACCACTGATTTGATATGATTGTTGGAGACAGCTTGATGAGGATTTGTCATACGCGATTTCTTTCTGACAAACGTTGGCAGATTTCAATTTTAAGAATTAACATCTCATATTTGCAAAAGATGTCATCTTTAATGTATTTCTTACTTCGGAGGGACCATCACCTGTTTCCTTTTCGCTATTTTAATGTTGTTTCAATCTATTTACGTAAGATTTATATAAATATATGAATAAAATAAATTAAAATAATAAAAATGAAACAGACGATTTTTGGGTGTTGGAGACCTACCCTTTTACTCTAACCCTTCATACCGACAGCTTTTGCAGTGGGGTCTGGATCAAATTACCATTCGTGAAGGTGTTAAAAATTTTAATCTTTTCACTATAGTACTATAACTGTGTTCAAGGTCTTCACTACCTAGAGGGATTAAGAAAGAGTGAGGCCCTAAGGTGATGGAAAATGCGCACTGTGGTTAATAGGGGACAAGTACAGAGGATTCACTCTGGCGTCCATGAAATGAATCACAACTTTCGTACTTTTTTTTTAAAGTGAATAAAAAATTTATAAATAAAGAGAAGGTTCAAATACAAAAAAATTAAAGAAGCTAAAGGAGACCCTCAAAATAAACTACGTACAAAGTAAGCAAAAAGCCACAAGGGCTCTCAATTCAAAGCTATGTAGGAAGCTTCTAAATATGTCGATGAAAATTAGGTATTTGAAAATGAGTCTCGAGGCTTAAAAGACGATAACGAATAAGTTGGGTGATATCCACAACAATATCCTAGGCCGAATGATGACGATTGTTGAAAATACGGTTATTTCCAGCACCGGACATCCTAAGAGAGCCTAATAAGAAAAAGAACTCGGAACAAATCGATCACACAACTTTAGTACGTTAAAGCTCTTTTCATATATTGTTTCACATAGCGCTTGAAAATGATACTGAATTCTCAGCGCTAGATGTCGGTGATGGCAAACATTTGTCAATGAAAACCCGTAAAGTCAAGTCGTTCAACTGTTAAAAACCTTTCATACTTTAAAAGTTAAAAGTGTGAAAAATAGTGGGAAATTTTTTTAATCATTTTACTAAAAATTCTGCAGCAGAACGCTGCATTTTGACATTCCTAAAATTTTCAAAAGCCTTATAAAATTTCAAAACACTTATATATTCACACTAATTTGTCAACTACAAATTTGGACTTCAAATCCAGTCACAAGCAACCCTAAATAAATAATTTTCGACAATCAGTACAATAAACTTTAAAAAGCTAAAACATATTTAAGCATTTCATTTAAAACCCTTTATAAACATCTATTCTTTATACAAATGTACATATCAAAATGACATAAGTATAATAGCACCTCACAATACAACAAATCATACGGTAGAGTCCCAATTATTATAACACCTATACTCATACTTAGGGTGGTTTGTTTAAAAACATAAAAATAAAAGTGAGCTAAACGAGCTAAGTGAGTGTTAATCAGTTTACTAAAAAAGTTGAACTTTTCATAACAACATAACAGCAATATTCTCATACAATCATAAAACTCATGGTAAAACATTTGCATAACAATTTATTCGTACATCATCAAATCTGGTAATAATATAACATTTCATAGAACAAAATTTCAAATTTTTTGAAATATTATTCTAAAATGTTTTTCTGACCTTAAACTCATAATATACAAGTTTCCATTTTCCATTTTCCTTTTTTCCTTAAACAATGGACAGTAGTGGCAATAAGTTTTCTGAATATCTTTTATACTGAAATAAGTTATAAACTAGAATTGGTACCATACGATGCCTCTCAAATTACTTTTAACATAAATAGTGGTGGCATTACTATTTCAAGACTTTTCTTACTCAATATAGCTCACCACTAGTTTCTTTACTATACAGTACATTAGGCCTAAAGTTATGGAACTGGTTCTGAATCACTTATCCCTAACTGGTTAACCATTATTTACAGAACTGGTTCTTCATCAGTTATCCATAACGGGTTAATCGTTATATACCGATAATTACGGAGTTGGTTCTGCATCGCTTACCTGTAACAAGTCACGAAGCTGGTTTTACATCGCTTACTCATGACTGGTTAACCATTATTTACACAGCTGGTTCTACATTGCTTACCTGTAATAGGTTAACCACTATAAATATACTGATATAATAACGTGTATAAATCTTAGCAATCTACTATAGGCAAAAGCAACTCTTACATTTACGATTCATCTTATTTTATAAATCAAGTATGGGAGGATTTATAATTGAATTATTTCAATGTAACTCCCAATCATATAAAATTTAACTTTCAAATTAAAACTCATATATTGTTAAAACATACACTTATTCTAGTAATATTCATTAGTAAAATATCATTTGCATAAAACTCAATATAAATATTCATTTCATGATCAAATGAAAACTATTTGCATAAACTCAATTTAAAGAATACTCACATGTCATCAATTTTTTGCAAAGAATTAAGTCATATAAATTAGTTAAAATACACTCACTGTTTTGCGAACTTATCTCTAAGCATACTCACGTGTTCGGTGCCTCTCCTTTACCTACACAAACTACATTTTACTTAGACATTTATTTCCAAATTAGGAAATAAAGCATTAAAACTATATATCTGGTTTAACCGAATTCGAGATTCGTATTCAATTATGCAACATATACGCTAATCATATTTTTGCTTACTTTCGTAAGCTAACCTATTGATCTTCGTTTCTAAATCTAACTTCAAAAGTCACTTAAATATCAAATTTTACCCATTCGAACTTACCAATTTCTTCAAAACATAATCTCACTCAATTTAATTCACCATATCACAATCACGCATGATGAGTCATAGTTATGACCCATGTCCAAAATACATACCTCTATTTGTTCCTTAATTTTCATATAGCAAATGTTTAAATTAGGTTTCGAAGTCTTCTAGACATTTGTTCCCCTATGTCTTTAGTTCCCATATCATTAAAAATCATGCAATTTAAACTTCTAAATCATAAAACATGTACCAAATATCACAAGCTTCTTTAACATAGGCAATATCAAGTTACCATTTTCAATCCCAATTTCCAATTTGATTCATCCAAAATTAGGTATAGGTTTCTTCTAGAGATTTTTAGTTCTATGTCTTAAGCTATATCTCTAATTTGAATTAAACAATTTGGAAGTCTGTAGGCCGAGTTATGGCCAAAACAATGGGACTGACTTAAAATAACCTAAGATGGAATTGTACTACACTTTCCTCACTTGTCATATTCAACCAATTCCATACAAAAAAAAACATCAAAGTAATACCAAGACATCATTGATCTTAAACACATCCATCTCATTCAAGAAAAACTATAAAAATTTGAAGCGTAAGCAAGGAAACTTACCAATTTTTCCTCCAATCATTTGGGTATTTGATGAATAATTCAAGATTCCACCAAATCACCTTCAAATTCTATCAAAAATGACTACACTCTTCTTCCTCTCTCCTTGGTTGATGTTCACCCTTGGCTTCTCTTCTTTTCGCTTTCTTCTTTTTGTCTCTCACATTACTCTCTCATCACTCCCAAGTTTATGTAAAAAGAATGAAGCAAAATGTTACTTTTATACTCATTTAATGGATTACACATGTCACCTTCTTATTTGTCATCACTAATGACTCATCACACACATGTCATTTTCTCATTACTCACCTCTAATGACTCATCAATCCAATAATATCATGTAAAAAGACCAAATTGCCCTTAATGAGTACAAAAAGACTAAATTATCCTTTAATGCATTTAATTCACAAACTAACCAAATTAAATCTCAAAATTATTCCACAAATGTCTTATCATCAAATTGACCGTGAAATACTCTAATTAGGGTCAATAATTGTTGATTGGACGTTTTTAAAATTTTTGAATCAGTTTAAAATCATTAATACCCATTATTTTCCAAAAAGGCCATTTTAGTCCAATAATTTCTGATTACCCAAATTCTCTTCAAACAATCTCGGTTTTGACCTGTTTCAATTCCTAGGGGCTCCAATCCTAATTTCAGAGCTTTTCATTGTATTTTGAAATTCTTCGGTAATATTTTCAATTGCCCAGAAGAATTTTCGGATTGAATTTGGAAATCACTGAATGTCACCGAAATCACCTGAATTTCATTTAAAAGTGTCACTTAAATCTCCAAAGTACATTTTGGGACTTTTAAAGCTCATTCAGACTCATTTCGTAGCCTTTCGAAGTTTTAAAAAATTTTTCGATCGAGTCCAGAACTATCTCTGATCTATCCATGATCTAAAAGTTTTTGGTCAAGTTCAGAACCATCTCTAATCTATCCATGATCTCCATTATAACCTCAATAATACATTTAAATGCTTAAATTACTCCAGTATACCATAAGTAAAGCGTACTTTATAATATGCATGTGCAGTGTTGTACACAGTATAATTATCGAATTATGATATTACACTTAGACAAATGTGTGGGTGTTTCCTAGAGAATAAGTTCCTAAACTGATCTCATATGAGAAATTCATTTGAAACATTACTTATATATCTATGGAAATTCTTATTGTGATGATTATACGAGTAATCCTTTGGCTTAAGATCACCAAAGTTATCTCATATAAGAATTGTTATATTTTGATACTATTCAAATTATGAGTAACTCAGTTGGTAGTCATTATATATAACATGAATTATATGAAGATAGTTAAGTGATTAATATAGGATTCGTTACAATATAATAATTAGGGAGCATGTTCTATCATTCTTGATTAATATTAATTCGAGAAATTCTTGGTCAAGGTAGATTTATACTTTGAAAATATGTTTCAAATCATGAATGGACTAAAATAAAACAGACATTAAATTTATACTCTATATCTAATTGGAACATTGTTTGATAAAAAGATTGAGAATTATGTAGAAAATTCATATACATAATCATTAGTCAAGACTACTTTGACATTCCTAAATATTTAGGTGGTTATGATGCATTGCTAAATATCAATCTTGATTTATAGATACAAATTGTTTAATTAGTTAATTAAAGATAAATTAAAAGAGTTTAATTTATTCAATCTTAGATATAATATAGGGTTTATATATATATATATATATTTCTAATATATTTAGAAATCTAATGAGTCACGTACAAAGGATATGTTGAAGAGAGAAAAGGTATTTTAATCAAGTTAGATTTGATCGTAAAGTTTGAGAAACTTTATAATTAAATATGTAATATATAATAAATAAAAATCAATATGAGATATTAAATCTTGGTATGGTCAGTATTTAGTAAGAATTAAAGATATAATTAAGCAAGAAGTACTAGCTCCTTTAAAATATAAGTATATATGTAATATGTTATGAATATTATAGTAATTTAATTGAAATAAAATTCTAATTTCAATTTAACGTTAATTGGATTGACAAATTAGAATTTTATTTCATTTAAATTACTATAATATTCATAACATATAGGCATGTCAAAAGTGGCCCGGCCCGCTTTTGATCCTCGTTGACCGGGCCACGGGCCTGGTTGATCGGGTCATGGGCAAGTCAAGACGCGGGCCGGCTCGACCCGGCCTGTGGCCTGTCGGTTATTTTAAAAACGTTATCGTTTTGAATATTTTTTATTTTAAAAAATACATGACTGGCCCGTGCCCCTCCGATGCCTGCCCACCGGCCCACAGGTCACCATTCTTGCTCAGTCCAGCCCGACCTGGCCCAACGCGACCCATTGACATCTCTAATAACATATTACATATATACATAGATTTTAAAAGAGTTAGCACTTCTTGCTTAACTATATCTGTAATAGTTGCATAATTTTCTCAACTTATTCTGTTGATATTGTTAAAAGTCAAATATTCGTGCAACTACAATAGTTGAAATTAGCCAATTTTAGAAATAGTTTAAAGGAAACGATAAAAAAATGATCTAAGTTTAAAATAAAGTATGAATTAAGATTTATGCTTTAATTAAATTAATCTTGACTTTCATAAATAAAATGAAAAATTTTCATATTTAACTCATTGCTTGCAGGATCAGATCTTGGCCTATCTTCCAACAAGATAGACTTTGGTTGTCCAGTAAGGATTGACTTTTTTACCGTGTGTCAATCTTGCTACTCATCCATCGTATTTTTGGTGGGGCAACAAAGCTGTACAAATGCAAAGACAATGTCGTGAAATGGCGAAAATTACGAACAAACTTAGCAACAATCATAAGCATACACATGATTTTTAACCATTTCCAAAAACTTCTACGAAATGTGTACCCTTTGTTATCCTTGCGTCCTTCAAACACTACGGTTCCCAGCTACCATTAATGCAAAATAATATCAATTTATTAGTGGCAGCTTTGCTCATTTAGCAGTTAGCATGCACTTGGTATGCTGAATGTAACATACACCTGATGTCAACTATATAAAGCCAGAAATAGAACTGCAGCCACTATGCTTGTGTCTCTCCTCCTCGTGTCCTCTCTGGTCATTGACATCCCCGATTTCCATAATGAATGACTGATCCACCAGTCTAGCAAATCTTTCGTGTTCCATTTCCTTGATGCCTAGTTTTGAGCGAGGATGGTTGGTTGGATCCCTGAAGATATTACAGTCCAGATTACTGTCAAGTTCGGAGGCTAAGCCGTTTTAATTGGGTGGGTAACAAATCGCAAGACTCAACCACCCGAGTGTCACCATCTTGAATAAACGTGTTAATTCTTAAATTTAAAGAAAATAATTTTAAGAATCTATAAATAATAAAAATCAAATACCCAAAATTTTGATTAACATTATTCTCATATAATAAATGTACTTCACAAATGTATTTTAATAATTAAATAAAACACGGTCACTTTTACATGAAAACTTTATTAAATTAAAGTATATATAGTTATATTTGTAACTTATTTAAGTTTTTACAATCTTTTTTGAATTATTCACTTGAAATCACATCTGCAATGAAATAGTATATATTAATTAAAAAATCAATTAAAATAAAAAACTTTATTCGTACTGATATATGAACAAAATTGTATCACTTTTGCTCAAATATCACTGTACATTTTTTGAATATTGGTTAAAAATAATTATGTAATTTACATGTATCAATATCAATACCACAAAATACATTATTTTGTGATTAAATACCACAAAATACATATTACATGCAACAGTTATTAGTATGAAAGTAACCACACCTTGTCCTATACCTCCTATCTACGATAGGTGTCTGACATGAGTATGTGATGGGAAATTAAAGTGGAATCCAATCCTTTACGCAGCGAAATAATTAAAATTTTTTCCATATTTTATTTTCCAAAGTAAGATCACTTAAAATTTTATAACATGATTAACATATAAATAATAATAAAGCATAAATTGTAACTCCTACTTTATTATGAAATTTGATCATTTTCTTATCGTTTCTTTCGAACTATTTTTAAAAATGGATCATCTTAACTAACACAATCGCATAAGTGTCTAATATTTGATGATATCCACAAAACGTGTTGAAAGAACTCTACAACTATTGCATAATGAGTTAGGTAAGGAGTCCTAGCTCCATTAAAGCTTAAGTTTATTTATAATAAGTTTTGAACATTTTAGTAATTTAATTGAAATTAAATTCTAATTTCAGTTAAATTTAATTATAATTACGAATAATTCTAACTAAATACAATCTCATATTTAATCATATAGTTTCTCAAACTTTACAAATTTAACTTAATTAAAATACCTTTCTCTCTTCAACCTGTTCTTTTTGTATGATTATTAGGTTTCAAAATATGTTAGCAATTGATATAAATTAACCCTAAATTGTATTTAAGATTAGATAAATTAAACTCCTTTGATTTATCTTTAATCCTCTAATTAAACAATTTATATCTATAGATCAAGATTGACGTCTAGCAATGCTTCATGACCACTCAAATATTTAGGAATGTCAAAATGATTTTAACTAACTCTTGCATGCATGATTTTTTTCATCTAATTAAATCATTTCATTATATAATATTCTGATTAGATATAAATCATAGAATTAATGTCCACTATATTTGAGCTCAATCATGTTAATTCCCCACCATTAGCAATTAATTCAATCAATGACATTTGTAAAATATTTTACAAAAAATTAATGTCTACTATATTTTAGCCCAATCATATTAATTCTCCACCATTAGCAATTAATTCAATTAATGACATTTGTAAAATATTTTACAAAGTGTCATTTCACCTTGGTCAAAGATTTTTTTAATCAATACTAATGAGAAAAATGGAACAATCTTCCTAATTATTTTTTAGTGATGAATCATATCTTGATCGCTCAACTACCTTTATATAGTTCATGCTATATTTAATGATTACTGACTGAGCTATACTTGACTATAATAGGTCATAAGTATTATCAAAATATAACAATCCATATATGAGATAACTTTGGAAATCTCAAATCAAATAATGATCACTTATACAATCATCAAAATGAGAATTTCTATAGACATACAAGTAATGTTCCAAATGAATTTCTCATATAAGGTCAGTTCAGTGAACTTATTCTCTAATAAGTACTCACACGTTTGTTTAAGTATTTCCATACTTTATTATATAGGATTGACTACTTCCTTCATAATATAACATATGATAGTCTTTCTACATTCTATTAATGTTAAGTCTTAATATAACAATGACTAATAATAATTTAAGGATAATACATAAATGCAATATAAATCTCATAATTATGATCTCTTCATAATTTTATTTGCAATGTATATTTATCCTATGGACTTTATCATATACATTTGAATATGTATAAGATAAAGAATGCCTTTAAATTATTTTGTTACAAAACTGTATATAACAGATTGGTTGAAGAGTATAAACTAACAATCTCTCACTTGTACTAAGCCAACCATTTAAGTATCTTATACCATATAACTATATGATAATTATGCTACCACTGGGACAATGGTTTAGTAAGAGAATTCTATAAGATTCTCTATTGTGAAAATCTTATAACTTTCATCTTAATTATTATAATTAAGAGAAATTACCTAAATACATACTTGAATATTTGATGAGACCTTAGCTCCTTTTATATGCCTAAAGGCTCTAATGTTCTACAATATACTACTTCTTGAATATTGCAAGGAACTATTCTAAGTTCATTAAAAATGTTGATAAAATTAATCATCTCCATTAAATGAAAAATGTATTATGGCTTAATTATCAACTATTGTTATATTGGAAACTTTCCAATCTTAAAATAATATTGTTTCAAGTAAAATATACCTTAATTAGGAATTACTTATAAAGTTAATATTCATAAAACCTTGAGCTCAAATATTAACTCATACATAAAATAATGGATATCTTTAATACTTCATAAGTATTAAATATCTTAAATACTAAATATCTTTAGTACATTATCTATACACTTGGACTAGAATAGGTAAACAACTTCTATATTTATCTCTATAGATCTAATTCTCATAATTAAGTTGCATTTTCATATCCAACAAGAGTTGTTCTTAGATAATTATATTTTTAACAATTAAAAATATTAATTATTATTCTCTATGAGCAATATATCTCTATGTACTCCCACTAAAAAGGGCAATTATACTTCTACTAACCTTCTTGCAGACATGATAATTTCAAAATCATCTCCAAAATAAACTATTTGAACTCATTATGAAAGTGAATATTTCAATGTCTCATAACCTTTTAACTATACATCAAATATATTAATAAAGGTACTAGTTCTAATTGGATGTTTTGTTATAAGATTTGTTCTTTTTAAAATTTATCTTATTCCCACCATTTATCTTAAGAACCATTCTCATTTAAGTAGTCATTGAAACAAATAATTTGTTCAATATGTCTGTAATATTATATCCAACGTTTTAGATATCTCATAATCTTTTTATCCAATTTTGTAATAAACCTAGTGAATAATATGTGCTTCAACTAAGCATCACCTCCGTAAATCATTAACTTAGACTCTTTCAAAGTCTAGTGTTCCATATGTAATATGAAATCTTGCTAATCGATCTAATTGAAACTACTAAAGTTAAGTTATTACACTAGGTATAACTATAGAAAAATAAATATTTCATCATACAATATTTCATATGTATATTCTTCCTTACATAAATCCTACTCTTATAGAGTATAGTTGTGCAGATATTCACTAGAGAATCTCATTCTCTAAAGATAGCTGAAAAGTTAAATGTCACCATAATAATCTTATCAAAGTGCTTCAACATTCTCAATGATTAATTTCTATTTAGATTTAAATAATGTGAACTTTTCAAAATTTTAAATCAATATTTATTTAATATATATGACTATATCATATAAAGTTACTAGTACCTTTAATAAAGTATAGTTATCATCATTTTATGAATTATTATTCAATACATCATATGTATAAATTTAACAATTAAATATAATCATAAGCCTTTCACTAAAGGTTGATTTGGTTGTTCTTCAACTTAACAAAAATTTTAAAGTCCCATATGATATATAATCAAAAGGATACATATATTCTTATATGTAACTTGATTCTTATTATGTTGATTTAACTAATATGGATTAAAAGGATAGTCTCGGTTATTCAACTTTATATTCTTGCCACTTATGATAAGCATAAGTCTCCTTTAATCTAACGTATACAAACTATTTATATAAAATTGAATAAACTAATTTTACTTAACAATTTATTCTTATCATGCTTTGAATATTATAGTAATGTTGAATCTAATTTCAACATAAAATACTGAAAAGAATGAATTAGAAATATATATGATCTCTATCATATCATGTATGGGTAAGAAAAGTCATGCAATCATTTTTCTTCTAATGACAGCTATTATCATACTATAGAAACGGTCTTCAATTATAGTCCATACTTATGCTTTTAATAGAGTAAATTGAATGAAACAATTCCATCATTGTACTATACCTTTTAGGTCTACTTATATTAACCGCTTGCATCTTGCTATTATGGTGTTGACATATATTTCACATATTGTCATCAAATTTTATGAGACATTGGTCAACTCAAAATATCAATACAATTTGTCTTCTATATGATTTTGACATGTCCCTGAAACTTTAATACCAAATCATCATTAGGGATTAATAGAAATATTGTATAATAGACATACAACTTTTCTATCTGACTCTGAAAACTTTTCTCAAACTTAAACTATATTCAAGAAATTAATTTTACTTAGTATCAACTATACTAAACAAGGTAAATTCCACTCAAAACAAAATATAGAAGTACCAAAAGCAAGTAATTGATTATATGAATACCAAATAAGATCAAAACTTCAATAATGTATTTGGTTGCACCCATTATTTTATTTAAAATAATAATCTTCATTACTATTCAGAAAGATTACTCTAGTCACTCTTATAGGATAGGATCTCATTTAAAACTAATTGACCTTGAGGCACTCAACAAATCAACTAAACTTAAATTAGGTAGATAACATTCTTATCAATCATATTTCATATGACTCCTAGGTTTGTTAGGAGATAACCCTTACCAAATCATATCATATATGTTATTACTAACTTTGCCTCTAAGTTCATATGAAAATAAGTCACTCATCCAAATCATACAAATTTAGTTAAGTATGACTTATTAATTTAAGATAAAACATATTCAGGTTAAAGGAGCTTTAAGTCCTTCAACAAGCCTTAAAATAAACAAAACTTTGGTTTTATCCTTAAATAATGGAAGGCAACATCTCAACATGTACTTAATCGTTTAACGAACGATCAAACACAAAGTTGCATGTAAAATATCAATCAGGCAATTTAAAATGCATCACACACACACACACACACACACACACACACACATATACATATATGTACACATATATAAAATATGCAACTTATATTCTCTAATCAAATTATATACATAAAATATCAAATTTCGTTCAATTCAAGTTGTTGACCTTCATAATCTAAATAATATGTCTAACATTTTGAATAATTAAATTAGATTAAACTCATTGATTCCTAAATAAATTAAATTCTTATTTCAAATAAAAATTTAATTTGATCTAAAAACAAATTTCCAATTAGAAATTATTTCCAACTATGTTGACTCCTTTAACAAAATTTAATTGAAAATAATTTTCAATAAATTATGTTTCTTACTTATTATAATTTAGAAAAAAATCCATTTCTAAAAAATTCAATAAGTAAAAAAATTCTAACCCAATTAGAAAATTGTTTCTAATCTCATTAGAAATTTATTTTCCTTAACTAGAAAACTATTTTTTAAATAAAGAAAACCAATTTCAAGAATAAATAAAAATATTTTAATTTAAATTAAGAAAGTCCTTTTTATTATCTATTTAAAGATTTGATTTCTTAATTAATTAGAAAATATTTATTTAATAAATTAGAAATTATTTTCAAAATTATTGACAGTGCGTCGCAACCCTAGTCAAAACAAAAACTATACTACCACTATAGCAGTGGTGAGTCTAGGACAATCTCACAGAGAGTGTGTATACAGTTATTGAAATGAAATTAATTGGTGCTTAGATTAAGGGAGGTTGGATTTTGGAAATAAGGAAATAAAATGAAACTAGACTAATAAAAACAAATTAAAGAAAACATGCAAAAAATGATAAAAATAGGGAATTCGGTAGGGAACCGATTCTTTGGTTCAATTTCGGCCTATAACCTAATTAAACATATTTCATTGATGTTCTCAAACCTCTTCTAGCAACTATTAATCGTAGGTTAATAATTAACCCGAGTTTTCCCTTAGGTAGTATTTAATTAAGATACGATCGTTAATTAAACTTAACCACCGAATAACCTAAGATACAATCTCTTGATTCAATTAGGCAGTGACATTACGAATTAGAAAAACTGATTAATAGAGGCAACAACCATATACGATGCGTCATTTAACTTAGGTTATGTTATCCCTGATGATTACAAATCATTAGTCGCTACACATGAATTTCAACATAACAATTAAGGATTATATCGAAATTCTAGCAATGAATTTCCAAATAAACGATTCAATGAACGCATTAAAATTATCTTTTCACAATACCCAATTCAATCAACACAAGATAATATAATCAATTCTTATTGAGAGAAAAAACAACTAAAACAAAGAAAAACACTTAACCCGGGTAGTCGACATCGATGTCACCTCCGAATTAGCGTCGAGACATTTAGCCCTTGATGGGTCTCTCCCAAAAAGATGCTTTAGCCCTCTAAGAATAACCCAGCCGAAACCCCCTACTAGTGCCTCCTTTCTCTTTTGTGTTTCACGCTACTGTTTTGTTTATTTTCTGAATTATTGCTTGGTCCATCTACAATGTTTTTTTTACTTAAAACTACAGACCTCTTGCGTTATTTTCCTTTGGACTATGCATTTTGGTGTGGACTGCTGTGCATTTTGCTGCTGGCGTTGTCTTCATCTGTGCTACCAGTTCACGCCGCTCCTTCTCAGTTGCATTGTCGTTTCATGCTTGCTTCTATCTGTCTAATTGCGTTGTCGTTTCCTTCTTGTACTTCCAACATATGCTGTCGTTTTCGTTTTCTTCATGTTTTGGGCTGTTGTCGTTTCGGTCTTCACCTCCCAGCGGGTTGGACTATCCATCATCTTTTAAATTCACGTTGTTGCATGAAACATGCAAAGCTTTCTACTTTCTTATTTTTCCAGCTGTATGCCGTGAACAACTTTAATTCTTCTTGTCTGTGTTTTCATTTTTTTCTTCTTGTCTTTTAATTTTCTTCTTCTTGCTTAATGAAAAAAAGTGAAAATTAATCTTTAAAAAATGGCCAAAATATAGAACTTCGATTCACTTTAACTTTTTTGCTTTCGAATTATACTCAAAATCACATATGAGTCAAAGTGAATATCTTAAGTAATTTTTTGTCAATAATCACTAACGGACTGTTTGGTTGAGGTTAATAGAATTTCTATTACCCTCCTATTCTTAACCATTATGTATTCCTCTATTTGGTTTAAATTTAGTCCTAAGAATAGCTTTTACGTGGAACACGTATTCCTCATTTTAAGGAATAGGCAAAGACAAGGCCTCCCCCATCTTTACCTATTCGACGCATATTGGGAATAACTTTCTTCATCTTTGGACAACCCATACCCCTCTTATTTTGACGCAGATCTTGACACTCGCCGCAGATCTCATTCACACAAATTTGGCTCACCTCACTCACCTCACTTAGCACGGTCTTCACGCAGCACCTCACCCACACACGGTCTTCACAGGAGGGCATCTCTTTATCTTTAAACCAAAGAGGTATGCATTTGTTTTCCTATTCTTTTCTTCTTTCCGGATCTGGTTTCTCGTTGCGATCTCTGAGATGTCTGATACCCCCAGTTGGTTGGCTTGAATTTGTTTTTCTTTTTGTGTCCGTTCTCGTTACATGAACGATTGTTCGTTCTTAAGGGGCTTTGTTTGGATGGAATGTGCAAAAACTTGTGTGTTGAAATGTGCAGAAACTTGAGGGGCTTTGTTCGGATGGAACGCTTTTGTTTGATGCCCAACGCATTTTGGGTGTGGCACTGTGGATTATCGGAGCTGCATTTTTGTTTTTGTGTGATGGGGTAGATACGAAAATGTGAGGGTTTACGTTGTGAGGAATAGCTTCTTGAATTCATTTGTAAAGCTAATCACGATACAGTTCTCACAGTAATGTTTCTTTTAACACTTGATCATCAATTTCGAGATTTGCAGAAACAGATAATGAAGTTTTCAGTTTTTTCCCGCAATCTCTTAACGGCAGAGGATTCTTTTCTTGATTAATTGTTCCCTCTTTAATTATTATTATATTATTATTAATAATAAGAAGAGATATAATAA
>JAOTAY010000006.1:4762745-4775162 GCA_025629805.1 Erythroxylum baracoense
AAATCATGTGGAAAAAATTCAACAGAGGTTAGATTATCTTGACAAAAGTTGGACACTGAAATTAAATTGCGTTGAATTTGAGGAGCACAAAGAGTGTTGGATAAATTGAAAACAAAATTTGATGCATATAATGATTTTGAACCATTGTGAGTAATTGGAATTTTTTTACCGTCTCCCATAGTTACTGCCTCCATTCCCTGATATGCAGGCATATCATGTGGCTCATTGGTGATGTGATGTGTGGCACCGGTGTCGAGAACCCATGGGGTTGAAGAAGACTGAGATCCAGTGATGAAGTTTGCTTTTGCCTCTAGATGATTATGGGATTTGGAGCGACAAACTGATGCAGTGTGACCGTATCGATTACACAATTGGCATTGAGTATTGTTGTTGTAGGAGTTGTTGTGTCGCCATTGTGTTTGCTGATTGTACCTATTGTTGGAACGCCACGCTTGGGAATTGTTGCCATTGTAGCGACGAGTGTTACGATTGTTGTTAAATCTGGTTGCTACAGCAGCTGTGATGGTAGATGAGATCTGTGGAACTTGATGTTGAAGAAAAATTTCATGGTCGAGAAGTTTTTCATAAAGTTCAGGATATTCAATAGGAATGCTTCGATTGCGAATTGCTGCAGAGACTTCGCGAAAATCAGGACCAAGGCCATTGAGAATTTTAATTGTGAGTTCCGCTTCTGTAACAGGTGAACCTGCAGTAGCAAGTTCATCAGCAATGATCCGTATTTGATGTAAATATTCTGATATGCTCTTGTTGTCCTTGGTGATACGACTGAGTTGGTCGCGCAGACTATAAATGCGGGTGTGACTTTTGTTGGCATAAGTAGTATGAAGAAGAGCCCATGCCTTCTCGGCATTGGAAGCACCTGCTACAGTGGATGCTATGGTGCTGTCAACAGAGGCCATCATTGCTTGATGAATGAGTCGATCTTGACGAATCCAGAGACGATATTCTGGATTGATTTCAGTGGTATTTGCTCGAGTGATTGTCCGTTCGGGGCAAGGTGTGGAACCATCAAGATGCCCAGCTAATTCGTGACCTTCAAGAAGTAAGGTTAATTGAGTTTTCCAGGTAGAAAAATTGGAGCTGCCTTCTAATTTGATAGGTAATTGTGATGATGGGTTGAACTGCACAATTTGATTTGTGGTGTTTGGATTGTCAGCATTGATAAGAGTAGGCCATGAAGTGGAAGCCATTGAAGATGATAGTTTTGGTGGGAAGAAAAGAAGGATTAGACTCAGCGTGAGTGATTTAGCTCTGATACCATAAAAGAGTGCAGAAAAGAAGTTGATATTATTGAATGATTGAGCAAAGTTAAATACACTCACAGTGCTAACGTGTCTCCTTACATGTAGGTGCATTATTGATAAGTGCCCTTAATTACAGCAACAAACATAAGACTAAGTCAAAGAAAAAACTGTCAAACTAAAATATAGAAAATAAATGATAACTGATACATGTATTGCTAATACATCCAAGCTCCATATCATCTCTCTTGTCAGGATGGGGGGAATTGGAAAAACAACCCTTGCAAAATTGATTTACAATGACAATGACATACAAGATCATTTCGAGGAGAAAATATAGGTGTGCGTTTCTGAACCTTTTAATGAGATGCATATTGCTAAAGCAATTCTTGAATCTCTTCGTGGTTCTTCTACACATGATTTTAGATAATTAGAGAATATATTCAAAGAAATCCGTGCAATTCTCCATGAAAAAAGATTTTTGCTTGTTCTTGACAATATTTGGAATGAGAATCCTAATAAATGGAACGAGCTGAAACATTCTCTCCCATGTGGTTTAATAGGAAGTACAATTCTAATAACCACTCGTAAAGAAAGGGTTGCATTAGTCATGGGGTGTAACAACGAGAGTATACATAAGATAGGACTTTTGAATTCTGAGCAGTGTTGGTCAATAATTAGGCAAATCGCATTGGTTAATGGTGAACATGATCAATTGGAGAGGATTGGTAAGAAAATTGTAGATAAGTGTAAGGGTTTGCCTCTTGCTGCTACTACTATAGGAGGACTCTTACGCTTTAAGAAATCAATAAAAGAATGGTCAAGAGTCCTGGAAAGTGAAGGATGGGAAAGTAATGATCTCTTGGGTCCTTTGAAACTTAGTTATTATGATTTGCCATTACCATTAAAGCAGTGTTTTTCATATTGTTCTATCTTTCCAAAAGATTCTAAAATTGGAAAAATGGAATTGATTGGTATGTGGATGGCACAAGGTTATCTAAAAGGAAAAGAAGAAGATGAAGATTTGGAAATAATCGGCGAGACTTATTTCGAGAATTTAACCACACGGTCTTTGCTTCAAACTTTGCCCAAGAATCATGATACCTGTATGTTGCATGACATGGTGAGTGACCTAGCTCAAACATTTACAAAAGATGAGTGCTTGATCATGGAGGTTCTAAACGATACAGATACTATTCAAAACTCTTTATGTCCAGAAGTTCGTCATTTAACTTTAATACTTGCACAAGATGTTTTAGTTCCGGTATCTATCTATGGTCTCAATAAATTACGCACGTTGATCATTCGATTATCTGAGATTAAGTCGTCATCAGTGGCTGTTCTTCCCCTTGAGAGTATGTTTTATCGTTTGACTCGTCTAAGAACTTTAGATCTTCACAGGTGTGGCATTAAGGAAGTTCCATCTTCAATAAGTAAATTGGTTCATCTCAAGTGGCTTGACTTGTCTGAGAATTATAGTCTACAGAAGTTGCCTGAAACTTTGTGTGAGTGTTACAACTTGCAGACATTAACTCTTGTCTATTGTGTCAATCTTGAAGAATTGCCCCAAGGGATTGGGAGACTATCGAACTTGATGTACTTAGATATGGAAGGTTGTCGGAAAATAAAGTATCCTCCAAAAGGAATAGGAAATCTCTGGCGTGTCAAAAGGATGAGTAACTTCATCGTAGGAGTTCATGAGAACGAAGCATCTGTTGCTGATCTAGAGAAGTTGAATAATCTTAGAGGGACTTTGAGCATAAGGGGTCTGGGAAATGTGAGAAAGATCGAAGAAACCAAAGCAACACAATTGAAGAAAAAGAAGCACATTACCAGATTGAAGTTGAATTTTCATTTTGATGGAGATTTTAGGATGGAAGATGAAGAAGAGTTACTTGAAACTTTAGAGCCACATTTGGATTTGGAAATGTTAGGCATACAGAAGTACAATGGCAAAACGGTGTTTCCAAGTTGGATGATGAAGTTGAATCTACTCAGAGAGCTTTGGATCTCTATCTGCGAAAATCTTCAAGAATTGCCTCCATTGGGGAAGCTTCCATTCCTTGAAGAATTATACTTAGGGTACATGAGAATCAAAACGGTAGGTATTGAATTCATGGGAATTGAAGAAGAAGAAGATTCACCAATGGTGGCATTTCCAAAACTAAAAAAGCTTGTGTTTTCTGAGTTATCGGAATGGGAAGAGTGGGACGATGGGTGGTTGACAGAGAAAATTAAGAAGAAAATTACAGTTATGCCATATCTGCAAGAGCTTAGTATTTGGGGGTGTCCGAGGTTGAAGACGTTGCCGTATCATCTGCTGTCGCCGACGATCACCAAATTGGAGCGGTTGAATATAAGGGAGTGTTGTGATCTTCAACAACGAATAGAAGAACATAGACTTTCTCACATACCTCATGTCATATTTAAGGCAAGAAGGTACCTTTTAAAGAAAAGGTAATATTCTAATTCTTTATTTACTTCTTTTTCAATGAATTGTATTTTTTAATATATTGACTTTTATTTTTAATTTATAAAATATATTATTTGATAAAAATAATATCATAGATAATATTCTATTTTTAATATTGTAATTATTTTAATAAAAATTTATATTAATTACTCTATATTAACAATATATTAAAATATAATTACTTAATTTTGAAAATAATCTAATTCTAACTTAAAATTTTAATATTTATTTTGCATATAATTAATTTTTATTTTTAATAAACTACCATGTAAAAGCAAATATGGTAATATATTTAATGAATTATTTCTTTAATTATGGAATGAAATGACATTATGATATCTAACTTAAAGTTTTTAGTTAATTCATATTTAACTTATTAATTTGCAGGCCTGTTCAATATCAAGGAGCCCAAATGTTGAAGGATGGTCAGCTTCTAGTACCTGATTGGTCACATGAGCTACCCTAGTCAGATAGCACAGGGGAATAACATCACTAATTAAGTGACGTTGTTTACATCAAAATCGAAAAAGACTCTGCTTTCTGTCATTTTTAAGTTTGTGGAATATTTTAGAACTGCATCACATCAGTGACCCCTGGTCAAAGGGCATACCAAGAATAACATCACTAAATTAACGGTATTGTTTACACCAATGAATCAATAAAAACTCTTCTCACTGTGACTTATAGGTTTATGAAATATTTTCTTATTTATTTGAAAAATATTTTATTTTTATTTTGAATTACATTAGGCATTTACATTGATTCTTCCATATTTTGATGTATTTGAAAAAATCATAGAAAAGGCAAAAGAAAAGAAAAATATTGAATTGTTGGAAAAATCTTTGTTTCTTTCTTTTGGCCAAGGAATTCTGTGTCTATGCTATCATGGATTGTAGTCTACTAGTTATCGACCATGTTTGGTAAACAACATATTACGTTAGCTGTTAGCTCATTTTATCAGCGATTAACTAATAATTGATTATATCAGCTGATTTGACCAGCGGATAATATCAGCTGTCTATTAAAGATATTTGGTAAAATTAACTGTTTAGTATTAACTGTTAATGTGTAAAATAATTTATAAGTGCATGATTTTTTAAAAAATATAAGTATAAATATTATATTTCTTAATATTTTGTTGAATATTCTTCTAAGAATTTAGATTTTAAATATTTAATTTTACAAAAATTAAGTTTATAACTTTATAAAAAACATACTAATAATAATTCAACGTTAAATTCTCTATTAATATGAATGATGCAACGAGCTACATCATATTAGTATTTTTTATATAATATGTATGAATTTTATTATTTGATAAATTAAAAATATCTATAATTATAATATGACACAGATACGATATATAGTAGTTATATACTAAAAATATTAATTTGATGTGACTCTTTATGTTCAAAAAATTAATATTATGGTATTTTTAAATGTAAACTAATATTGTAAAATTAAATAAATATTAAAAAGTTTAATTAACCCCTTTATTATATTCTTCCAAACTTCACGACAAATTGTACGATCAAAAAAAGTCAACTTTGAAAACACATGAAGCAAAAGTAGAGAGTAATGTGAAGGGCAATACTGTCATTAGGTAAATAGCTAACTCCAAAAGTTTCTCTTACGGAGCTTTTAAAAATCAACTTATTAGTATTAAATAAACTAACCAATAAGTCATTCACCAAACACATCAATAGTTTTTTAAGATGGTCAAAAAGCTAAATTTTAGTTAATAAGCTAAAAAACAGCCGATAAGATTTTTGCCAAATACCTCATTGGTGTTACCTTGACTTAATTTTATTGCATCTTCCAAAATTGTTCTCAACTAGATTGCTTGACATATTATTACATGGAAACCATATATACAGCTTCAAAGGAAGAAAATGTAGTAAAAGATTGCTTCTTTGAGTTCCAAGAGATAGCACCACTTCCAAGGGAAAAAACATAACTTATTGTACTTTACCGATCATCAATTGAACCTATCCAATCACTAGCACAAAACTCATAAAAGTTGAAACTATTAGTTCTACCGTACCAAATTCCAAATGAGATGGTTCGTTTGAAGTATCTTAATATTCTTTTATTATCACCATAATGTTATTTGCTAGGATTTTGCATTAATTATGACAAAATCCTTATAGTAAGAGCAATATCTAGTTTGCTATTTACCAAATAGAGCAAGATTTTAATCAAAATGTGATAGACATGAGCATCTGTTCTTTCTTCATCATTTAAGCTGATTTTTTTATTAGTAATCATAAGAGTGTTTACTAACTTGCACTCCTCCATTTTGAACCTTGTATGAAGATCATTCACATATTTTTCTTATGAAAAGAAAATCCCCTTATCAGATTACTTCACCTCTAGCCCAAGAAAGTAATTCTTTATTCCTATCTCAGTCATTTCAAATTTAGATTTCATAAGTTTTCTAAATTCATTCATCAAGACAACAGTATTACTAATTTAGATTAAGTCATTCACATAAAAACACACAATTAGTAATTCACCACTTCCTTTAATCTTGACATACAAAATGGGCTCACTCACACTTCGTTGAAATCCATATGAAATTAAATAATTGTTGATCTTGTCATAAACCTATGGATCTTGCTTTAGGCTATATAGTGTTTTCTTTAAGTGATAAACTTTATTTTCTTAACATGCCACTTCATGTGGTTGTTATAAAAACACTCTTCATTCAAAACATCATTAAACAAAATTAATTTTTATATTAAATTGATCGACTTTTCATTTTTTTTCGAACCTGCTAAGGCTAAAAGAGTGCATATAGTATTGAACCTTGCAACTGGTGTGAATGTCTCGTCAAAATTTACACACTTTTACTATATATAGCCTCGAGCAACCAACCTAGCTTTACATTTATAGATTGACCCATTTGATCTGAACTTTATCTTGTAAATCCACTTTAAGCCAACCATTTTTACTCCATTTGGAAGAGTTCATAGCTTCCACATCTTGTTTTTCTTTATGACCTTCATCTCTTCATCCATTATAATATTTTGAATTTCACTTCTTCATGAAAGGAACTTGGCCCTTTCACTTAGGTAATTAAACACCTCTCTTTAGTTATATAAATTTTAGTTAGACTCTACCATTTTCATGGTAGAGTTTTTAAAAAGGAAGAAGAATTTTAAAATGCTAGACTTGGTGAATTAAGAGGGATGGTTGGACTGGGTAGTGAGGAAGGACCAGAATCATCATTATTTTTTAGAATCATCATTATTTTTTCGTTCGAAAAGTAAATGATTTCCTTAATAAAATATTATATAAAAACTAAAGTACCCAAAAGATCTAGTATAGTACAAAAGGTTAGGTATAGAACAATAACGTTCTTGGTTTCCAATCTCATTCCATTTGGTATAGACTAATGCCCATCTCTTCTTCATAGTTGTTGTAAAATTAGTAAGCTCCTAAGAATTTTTTCAAATATTGTTTGTTCTTCCAAATTCTCCCCATAACTTCCTATTTGATTAACAATCTCCATCATATTTTTTGTAATAGTTCTCCAAAGTGTCACTGTCACTCATAACAGACTCTAAAATTTGCATCAAAGAGTTTGAAGTTTGACAGTGAGTACTTTGGCATTTCCTTGATATCCTTTTCACAAAGCATCTCAAGCTTCCTTCAACTTTATGGCTACTATAATGTAAGGGAATATTGATTCATCTAGTACTTGTTGAATGAAGAATAATTCTTTAGAATCTTTCTTGTGAATGTTTTGATTATCCATTACTTTAGCTTCTATTAGATTTGTCATGGTTGCATGCATCACATGCATGCACATGCGACGGAAGTGTCGGAATCAAGATTCCGATACCATGGCAACCCGAAAACTATAGAATCTAACATGCATGCATAGATATGTATAAAATAGCATGAAATATAAACTTTTTATCTTATGTATCTTCTCCTTTCTTGTTTCTTCTCCTTGTTTGGGTTGCTGCAAACACCGAACCCTTCCTTGATTTCCCAAAAACACACAAAGAAAATGAAGAAACAATGTATAAAGGTGTTTTGAGCACCAAACTAGATGAGTTCTAGTAAATGCTCAAGAAGATGGAAGATAGGTCAAGAATCTTATTGTATGCATTTTGATTCATGCAATAATTGCATGAATTGCAAGAACAAGACTTAAGATACCTCACTCTCACTCTAAAACTCTTCTAGAGCCCTTATGTTATCACTTGTGTGTGTAAGAAGTGAATGAAGCTCATGTATATAAGTGAAGAACTCCCTTATATATCATTTTGTGCCTTTGTCACGATCGTGGCATGTCTCGCCTTCAGCCACGATCATGGCCTGCTTAAATTAGGCCATACACACTTATTTTTCATCCGATCTTTTATGCATGTGACCCTTAGGTTCCCAGTTATTTTAGGCACTTGAAGTAACTCTTAATTCAAGCACATCATGAATGGTTTCATGATGCCTATTTGCCAGAATATAAGTGGATTAACTCACAAACTCTTTGATAGTTAATTATCCAACTTATGAACCTTTCCATAGACAATTACTTTGCAATTCGTCCTTTTACCATACTATAATCACTTGGTTCGGAGTATGAGCTATGTGTCAACTCTCACTAGTCTGACAACGTCACATCTAGTCCAAGTGATGTTAGTTCTTATCCTAGGATCTTATTACTCTATGTGTCATTGAAGACTCTCTTCATGACACATAATTGCTCTAGCTAGAGACTCCCGAGTAATGACCCTGAAAAGAGACCGTAGGTATTATCTCCTTCTATCAGGAGTGGTGAATCTTTTATTGGCTACCCAATTATCTTCGAATACCAATAGCTGTACCCAATCACCACCCTAAGAGCGACCTCGTCTTGAGATAACAAGAAATGATGTCAAAGCACAGGATTTATATCCAAGATATCCTTGAGTACCTCCAGTCTAAGGATATTTGAATCATTGCTATGATGGGATTAATCATTGACATTTGATAGGTCATCCATATGATAATCTCATAGCGGGTCATCTGATGTATTTACTACCCTTAGTAAGCATCCACATGTTAACTCTAAATAATTCATGCTTACAGTTTATGAGATCTACTGCTTGATCAAATCAAGGAGTATAACATGTGCTAATCTGTCTGGATTAATAATTTCCTGTCTTATTAATCCTATTACTAGGGATTGTTTAGATACTAACAATATTTCACATGATAAGAATCTCATTATCATGATCTCATCATGATTTCCTTCATGTTATGTTTTATATCATAGACTTTATTAATTTGATTTAAGATCAATATCAATTCATATATAAATGAATATCAAATTAATGAAAAAATCCTTTTACTTTATTAATCAAAATAAAATTTGTATAAAAGTGCTAAAGGCCTTTAGAGCACTACTCTAACAGCTTTAGTGCAGCTTTTCTCCACCAAACCTCAAAATTTCATACCCACTACCTTAAAAGTATGGTAGTGTTGGCAATAAAGGCTTAATACCATAATTGTTGTTGGCCATCTACTTTGTTTTAAAAATCAAAGTATATGTGTTAATAAAAATACAAAGTCTATCTTTAATATCAGATGATAAAAAAATGGCAGTTAAACAAATATACTAAACTAGCAATCAAAGGATAAATAAAATTTAAAGAGACATTTTAACAAACAAGTGGTAGCAAGGAAATTGATCACTAAACCAACTTATATATATTCATCAAATCCCTTCGTTAGATAAGCAAATAAACCAAAATTGACTCCTTAAAGATAGGCATTAAAAAATAACAAGAAAAGCCATGATCATAGTAACTAAAAAAAGAAATATTAGCTAAAAATAGGAAGAAGAATTGACTATGACTGTTTTAGCAGTTTATTCTGAAAAGGATAATAAGGAAAAAAACTCAAAAATTTCTGCATAAATATCTAACTTCATAACCTCATATGGTAATGTAGTAATTGTATCAATAATTAATGTCAAAGTTGTGACGTCATGATCAATAATTACACACATTTCATACAAGGTGAAGTCTTTAGTCAATATGATGTACTTCAAATTTGGGGTTTCCTATTTTTAATTCAAGGTATCATATATAAGACTGAGAACGATGACATAATTGGATTAGTAAATGAGCTTATTGAAAAGACAAGTAAGAGAGGCACAATCTTCAATAGGAGTGAGGGAATTGAAAAATGAGAATTAGAGTTGGTTAAGGGGGTTAGGACTAGGGTTAGGGTTATGGTTACCGTTATGATTGGAGAGTTTCTCAATGAACAAAAATTTGACCCATCGCTAGGAAAGATTAGTGGCAATAAAGTAGATGTAGGAAGAAGAGAGGGAAGAGCCTTACCTCTTAAGGTGATGACTTTGCCTTTACCTTCATCATTGTTTACATATATAAAGAAGTAGAGAAAGAGAGAGTGAATGAGTTCTAATTATTATCTTATGGTAGAAATAAGAGAAATAATATCATTTGGTCTTAATGGGATCAATATGAGAGAGTTATAAGGAAAAAGGCCATACTCAAGCTCTTCTCATTCCTTCCGTTAGGCAGCATTTGTCTGACACACTCTCATAAGCATCAATGAAAACTTATTTTTTCTCTTTACTTTTTTATTTTGATTTTGATATTGTGAACTATTGTAAAGAAGAGTAGATGACTAATATAGAGAAAAATGAGTGAGGTGGGTAACAAACATAAAGAAGAAGATCTATCTGACCTCTTTAAGTGTCAGCATTCACAGGTTCGTTAACTACATTATCAAAATATTAATGGAGACAACATTTTGAATTGAGTGGTATGAATTTTAAAAGTTCTAGAATTAAATTGAAAGCTTTAAAAGGTTGGGTGCATGATTGAAAAATCTTAAAAGATTTGATACTTGTGAGTTCATAATCCCTAAAATTTTATATCAAAACTGAATCGAAATGTACTATTGACTTTAATTTGGTGCGATTTTGAATAATTTGTAATATTCAAATTGAGAATTGAACTAAAACTTATCAAATTATTTTTAGTTAAATTGAACCAAAAACTGAATTTTATGTGTTATTATATTGTCTGTTTAAATATTTTGTATATTTAACTTCAATAAGTTTAATCATTTAAAGTCTTGAATTTAAGGTAAGTAATTTTCTAATTTTTGAATTGCCTAAAATTTTGATTAAAATTTTGAAGAATAAAGAAAAGTTAAAATCAAAATAAAGAAACAGTAAGAGATATCAGGTTATATTTTTTTCTTATTGGAGGCTCATCTCTTTCTTCATTCTACTATATACCTTAGCTTTTTTCTTTTTTTTTTAAAAATAAGAAATTGTTACTTTCTTGGAAACCTAAAATCCATTTCTATCTTTCGATTCTATACTTCTTAAGTACTACTTATTGTCAAGCCTACCTTGATTTAAGAATTAGAAATATAATTGACCTCTTACACTCTGTGATTATCTTGGTCCTATTGTTATCTAGTTATTATATGCGCATGTTTGTCTGATTCAATGAATAACTTGAAATATTTGCAATCTTTAAATCTTCTAAGAATGCTCATTTCCCTAAGATTATGATCAACTTTTATCATTTGCAAATATTGAATTTTATGTAGATTTCATGATTTAATTGTTTTACTTGAATTAGTTGATAACTTGAAGCATCTGTAACATTTGAATCGTCATGAAATACCTATCAAGATATTATGTCAATCATTTAAATGTTTCTACACTTTATAAATTTTAATCTTGCATTGGAGCAAGGACGAGCAATATTGGAGGACTAATCAAAGAATTGCAAGTTGTAAAGTATTATAGTTATGAACTTTAGTTGCAATTTGATTAATCATATTATCTTATTTCAACTGTTAAATATTTAGATTTAATTTCACATTGTAGTTTCAAGTTGCGACATATCCTTACTTTTAAATCTCTTCTTTATCCCTACTATCCACGAAGAGCTGTAAAAAGTATAATCTAATAGTTGAGCCTCTTTAATTATTATAAAAGGTGCAAGTCATCATTTTTGGAAAGCATTAAACAGTTCAAGAAATTGTGATACAGCTCTGCAATCTTTTATTGCATGTAGTCGTATAGATGATGTGAGGGTATTGGATTTTTGTTCTTATTCTTGCAACAAGCGTATGATCCTTTTTAGTATGATATTGGCATTTATCATGCTGACAACTTTAACTTTGATAATTCATCTTTATCTTTGATAATTCATCTTTTTATTTATGTTCTTATAGTTATCAACAATTAATAAAATATATATTTTTGAAAACATAATAAAATATATAATACAGAAAAGTATTTAAGAGATTCTAATCCCTCAAATTTTGACTCTTTAAATTTTTTAGTTGTCTTTTTTTAATATGATAAATTACTTGCATAAATAACATTGTCTTCATAGTGAAATTTATTAGTTTTGACATATTATCTATAGCCTTGAGGAGGTTATGCAATTTGTTAGTTTGGACATATTGGCCCTGTTTGGTTGTTGGCTGATCAGCTAAAAAATAGCTGATTAACTAACTTAAGCTAATTGACTTTATTAATCAGCTATTTTTAGTGTTTGGTAATCAGCTTATTGAGTTAGCTTATTTAACTCAATCAGCTGATTTCTGAAAAGCCAAGGAAGAGTAGCGTTTTGTAGAATCAGCTGATGGATATCTATTTAGCTTACGATTGTGCCCTCAGTTAATTCTTCA
>JAOTAY010000006.1:4788117-4806755 GCA_025629805.1 Erythroxylum baracoense
ACTCGTGAAATTGTATAGCTTAACACATTGCTTCAAGATCTTGGTCTTACTTCCCTTACTCCTACCATTCTTTACTGTTATAACCAAGCTGCTTGGCACATTGCTGCTAACCTCGTCTTCCACGAACAAACAAAACATATTGAAATAGATTGCCACAGCGTTCGTGAGAAACTTCAATAAGGGATCATCCAACTTCATCCTATCTCAACTCACGATCAAGTTGTTGATATTTTTACTAAATCCTTAAGCAAAGATTAGTTTTGCAAATTACAACACAAACTGAGCATTTTAAATCTACATGCTCCTGGTTGAGAGGAAGTATTAGCTGTATATGTCGGTGTACATGTCTTGCATATCTTTTGTTGTATATAGTATATTTGACTAACTTATTCTTTCCATGTCCATAGCACAACTTCAAGCTTAGTTTTAACTTTTACCGTTGCAACAAGTTGTATATATTTGGATTTTGTGAATAAGAAAAGTAGGACAACCTTACCCATTTTAATAAAAAATGATTAAAAATTATGACGGAAGAAATTAAAATAATAGAAAAAGGTTAGCTTGAGGATTATAGACCTAAACCCAACAGGTTTGAATCTAACGTTAGTATTCGCATAATAGACTTGTCAATCCTCCTTAAAAGAAGCATAGCATTTTGACGTGTACATGTCAGTTTTGAGATTTCTTTAGTATTGGGCCCATAAGCATAATGTAGCCTTATTATATAGGTATATACAAAGTAAGGCATGTTCATAAACTTCCAAAAGAAGCCCAATACGAAATTTTTACAATCGTACATATATATATATATATACACCTTCTGATTGAACACATTGAGTATACATAAAACTGCATTTCTTCTCCAAGCAATGAGCTGGTGGTGGTCTGGTGCTATTGGCGTTGCCAAGGTACTTGCATACGTACATACAGAATAATAACCTACAGAGATTTAATGAAATTTCATAATGTGTTGTTTTGCAGAAGAAATTCGAAGAAGACGAAGCACCGCGAAGCTACCAAAGCGTAGCCCTAGTGGTGGGCATCACCGGGATTGTGGGCAACAGCTTGGCCGAGATCCTCCCTCTCTGTGACACTCCCGGCGGGCCATGGAAAGTCTACGGCGTGGCACGCTATCCACGTCCGTTCTGGAACGCCGACCACTCGGTGGAGTACATACAGTGCGACATCTCTGACTCAACCGACACCAATTCCAAGCTCTCCCGCCTCACCGACGTAACGCACATCTTCTACGTGACCTGGGCCAACAGATCCAAGGAGGCAGAGAACTGCCAAGTTAACGGTCGTATGTTCCGTAACGTACTCAACGCCGTTATCCAAAACGCCCCCAATGTACGTCACATCTCTCTCCAGACAGGGTCCAAACACTACATCGGACCATTCGAGTCGTTCGGCAAAGGCGTGTCCCACGAACCGCCTTTAACGGAGGACTTGCCTAGGTTAAGCGTGCCAATTTTTTATTACACTTTGGAAGACATCATGTTCGAGGTGGTTGAGAAAAAGGAGGGAATGACTTGGTCCGTGCACAGACCGGATCAAATATGGGGGTTTTCTCCATGTAGTTTAATGAATATTATTGGAGCGCTCTGTGTGTACGCTGCCATATGCAAACATGAAGGGAAACCATTAGTGTTTCCAGGGACAAAAGCTGCATGGGAAAGTTATTCTATTGCTTCGGATGCGGATCTTATAGCGGAGCACCAAATATGGGCTGCGGTTGACCGATATGCCAAAAACGAAGCATTTAACATCAATAACGGTGACGTTTTTAAGTGGAAGCATTTGTGGAAGATTTTGGCCGAGCAGTTTGGGATTGAGGAGTATGGGTTTGGAGAGGGTGCTGGGAGGGTAACTCTGGTGGCGATTATGAAGGGTAAAGAGAGAGTGTGGGAGGAGATTGTGAGGACGAATCAGTTACAAGCCACGAAGCTTGAGGACGTTGGGAATTGGTGGTTTGGGGATTTGATATTAAGTGGGGAGGCGCCGATTTCGACTATGAATAAGAGTAAGGAATATGGGTTTTTGGGGTTTAGGAATTCCAAGAAGTCTTTCATTTCTTGGATTGACAAGATGAAAGCATACAAGATTGTTCCTTGAAGTTTGGTTGTGTTAATTTTCAGATTATGCCCTTTTTGTTTCTGCCTTTTTTTGTTAATAATTTTAATTATTAATTATGACATTAAACATAATTGTCTGTCGTGTTTATCACTAAATACGGACTTGTTTAGTGGAGGACCCTCGTCTAAATACTAAATGTGTCATGCAATCTTAAGCACACGCCCATTTAGTTTTGGGTTTAATTGATGGGCTTGGCTCAGTTATTCTGGAGCAATTCGACCTATGATATGGGGGCCCCACCCCAGTGTCAATTCGTATTCACTTGACCTTTCTCAGGCTCAGCTCAGACACTATTGTGTGACAACCGAAATGGTTCTTACGAATTTCAACGGAGCTGGTGTCGGATTTGGTATTTGCCTGTTTAGAGCGCCCTTCTGGATTGTAGTACCTGGGTAATATTGTTTCCTACAAATTGAATCTTTTCTCTTTGTTGATTTCAGGTTTCGGTGTTGGTTGTGGCTTCGGCGTTGGTTGGGGTTTCGGCGGTCAGTTCTTTTTCTCTTTTCGTTTTGATCAATTTTGAAAAGCCTAGTGGTACTTATGTCTGTAACTGAAGGCGATAAGGGTGGTTTTATGTGGTAATTGTTGAATTATGCTAGAGGGCTTTCTTAGGTGGGGCTTCTATGTTGAAGAGAAATTTTCTCTTTCCGTTAGCTGTGTTCTATGATTGTAAAAAGGCAATTCTTTGGTCCAGTTGCAGTTTATGATATTGATCTCAATTTCTTGCGCTTTCCTGCTTCACTTATGCAAATGCTCCCGTTCTTTCTATCCTTATTTATGCTTGATGTTAGCTTTCATTCAACTGATGATAAGAGTTGACGCTGGATAATAAATTGATTGAAGAAAACTTTGCTAATGTCCTCCTCGTCGCTCATAAGTGTTTCTGTACTATGTTCCTGATAAAACCAAGGCTTTATCCTACTCTATTTACTGAATTACCATTTTGAACGAGTATTTACTAATCAAAATAGTCTTCTGCTGCAGGTATGCCTTTGAATATCTTGGGTCTTGGTGCAGGTAAAAAATAAAAAATTGCAAAAAAAAGAGCAGCTTATATGCGTATGCAGCTGGTGCTTTATACTTCTTTATGTCCAAGGACTGATACTGACATGAGTTTTCGTTGGCAGGAGGAGGTTGTGGGGTTGGCTTAGGCCTTGGCTGGGGCTTTGGCACCGCTTTCGGTAGTCAATACCGAAACTCTCGAGTCACGTTCCAAGGCGTTGAGTTTCACAGGAAGGAAGACGGTAGTAGTGAGTCTAAAGAGATGCTGAGAAGTACAGAGTAAGTTCCTGTATCACGGTATCTCTTCATCTAGGATGTAAACATTGTTCACAATATTGTGAAGCTCTGATGGTGGGAGTCCATTGAGCAACTTATGCGTAGGAAAACTTCTGAATTTATGTACCAGTCTTGGATTTGAGTTAGATGCCGTGAAAGCAAAGAGAGAGGTAACCTTTGCACCAATTTTTATGTTAACTTTATCCGTTCTTGAGCTATGTATTAGTCTCTTATTCATACAGGCTCAAAATCTATGGAAATTGATAGTATGAAAACGTAATTCAGAGCTGAAAATGAGGCGACATTCTCGACCTGTTGCAACTTGACTGTTTCTTGGTCTTCATATATTAGTATTCTGGATTATTTCTCATGATCTTTAAAAGTAATTGAACAAACTGGGACTTGGGACCTTTTCCGGCCTCAGTGAAATTGAACAGATTGGTCTTGTATGTATGTCAACTCTCATCTAGTTTCAAACTTTTGTCAATATTATCCATTTATCTAGTCTACTTGCATGAATTCGTGTTATTCTTGATTCAACATTGGTTAAAACTTACTAATACTTTGCACAATTCAGCCGTTCAAACTTAAGAATCTAATAGATATCTTGCTTACATCACCACTTCCCCATATTAATATTTTCGTAGGAGGGAAGAAGATGATGAGGAATGTGCCTTCTGCAAAACAGAGGACTAGGAAGAAAACCAGGTTAATGTCCAAGTTACAGCTTAAAATGAAGCTGCCGACTTCATAAAATGATTGTTTTCATTAATAAACGCCAAGTCACGTCAAGTGCAAGCATTTTTCACGACACGTCAAGTACAAGCCATTTTTCACGCTCTAAAACTTTTACCCCGTTCAGTTCAAGAGCCCTTTATCAACTACCGAATCATACTAACAAGGTTCAGAGGTTTTCTTTTCTTTTTTGGTCAATAAAGGCTTGCATCTAACAGTTTAAATACGGTTTTTAAGAGTCCTTTTTGTAAGAAATTGTATTAATTAAACTCGGCCAAACTGCAGCTTACGGAGAAAGGTACATATGTTACAAGATCAGGTGAGACATCAGGGGACATTCTTGATCTGTTCTCTGCTTTGTTGGCTCCTACATTGGTACAACATATTTGGTCTACGTGGATCAAAATTTTAAGGAAAATAGAAGCCAAAGGCAGAAAGGAACTTGGATTGTTCTGTGGATCACGGAGGGAGCTTGTTTATCTTAAAATCACAATCTCCATACTGCAACCCTTCCTTGGAACTTAATGACCCCTGTCCTACGCACAAGATGAAGAGTCCGCATAGCCCCTCATAGTACGCGCAATGCTATCAATACTGCAAAAAGAGGCCAGAACATGAGTGTCAATGAACCTAACAAGCTCATTTTATAAAAACAGTCGTTCTTCTTTACTCCAAAATAGTGATCAGTAAAATATAGAAACATCCCGTTTACTCACAAAAGGTTAAATGCTCCCCAAAACAACAGGCATTCCTTGTGCCATAGACGCTCAAGTATGCCACATCAGTCAAAGCATAATCTCCACATACCTAACACCTAAAGTAAGATCTCCCTATATATAGGTCAATGTGTCTTAACTTGATCCATTCAAGCGCCTAAACATTCTGAAATTGTATTTATGCCAATTTAAGCCTGGCCCAATATCAAATGAACTTAATTATCAATTAGACTGGAGCATCAGCATGATTGACTATTTTACTTGTGACATTGGAATATGTAGTGCACAAGAAGTAAGCTATCCACATCTTTTCCCACCAAATTGGAAAATGATAGAGCTAATAACCAGTATGAGTATGTACAAAGCAAAAAGATAATATGGAGTATGATTGACTTCAAAGCAAAACCAGAAAAGTTCAACAATGTTCAGATAGTGACAGGCTATCAAAGGAAAGCTGCTATTAGTTTCTAAATTCACCGACTAAAAACACCAAGAAAAGGTCAATTTTTTTTTAGTCGAGAGGAAAGATTTTTAACATCTAGTTTCTATATGATCAGGATAACTCAAAGAAATATTAACTTAAGTGAAAAAACAACACCCACAATCTAGCAAACAGAACACAAATGCATACAGCAATAGACTTTGTAACAAACAAGAAGCTCCAACATAATGCCTTTAATAGTCGAAATAGACACATGAAGAGTACTGTTTGTCAAGGCATAGTTTCACAATAATCATGCTCCTCAGTCTAACCGCCAGCATATAATTTGAAATCCTGCCTTATTCCTTTCTTATTCCTGCTCAAAGGCAATTACCAAAACCCTCTATATCAAGCTCAGGCAACCAACACTCAAAATACAACCACAGATTTATGTGACACGGGCAGTGGAAGGAGTCAAATAATGAGATAAAGGATGCTCACCAATCAAGCAAATAAGAAGCACTATTGAAAAAGCTACTCGAACAGGTCGACTATATTGCATTTGATACTGAGACCGTTGAAGCTGTCTCTGCATAGCTCCATACCATCCATAAAGTTGCTTATTATAGCATTCATCATAGCCATCAAGGCAACTCTTACTCTTTTCATAACATGCATCAATGCCCTGCAAGAATATTAAGACAAGCATCAAGTAAATATAATACCACCCAAACACTAGATAATGAAGTATATTCCATTCAAAAGAATGAGATATAAGATTCCGCAAGCTACTAAGCACACACCCTAGTCAACTCTGAGGATCGCAATGGAGCAGTATCTGATTCTTGATGACGATCTGTTGGCTTCCACTTTCTAATGCCATTGTTTGGCCACTTAAACTTGTACGCTAATTCCATAGAATCTAAAACTCCAGATAAACTGGGTACTTTTCGTGGTGGTTGAGGAACAGGCCCGGTAGAAGAATTCAGTTGGAAGCCATCATCAGCAATTGCAATCTTCCAACCACAAATGTCAGCACTAGCACTCGCAGTTCTTCTATGGCCATGAAGTTTCTCCTCCCTAGATTCCAAGGAATTGAGACCGACTGACTGGGTAGAGTTCTTTGAACATTCTGGTTCTGACATTTTTTCCATTTCTTGCAACTTATCAAGATCCCTATTGTGAATTTTCCAAGCGGTATTATCTTCAGGTGGTCCAGACAAAAACAAAGCAAGTTCATTGCTCTCTCCTTCGTCCAAATGCACCCAAGGCAGTGATGTCTTGCCTTCAGAAAGTGCAGAATCCCTTAAAGCACTTTGAATTTTTGAAATATGATCCTCAATTGCAACTATAAATTCATGATGCCTGTCTTTTGCATCATGACGGGGGCTTTTAACGTAGCTTGACCTGACTGCTCGCTGAAACTCCTCTAACTGCAATGCCCAATCCAGAATAAAATTGAATTCCATTAACTAACAGTGCATAACTCCTTGAAAAAGAGAAAGAGACGGGAGGAGAGAAAGACAGAGAGAGTTGACCTGCCATTTGGTGGTGCCAAGGGAGGTGCGTAGGTCACGGTGAAGTTCCTCGCAATTCCACAAATTAGAGGTGTCCTTCTTCGCATGAACCCATGTTCTATAAGTCGATTCCATCCTTCAAACATTACCCACAAACGCCAGAAGTAAAAAACAGGAACATCAACATTCCAAACCGACACCAAATTCTAACCCGAAAAAAAAAATTTCATCAAACAGAAGTAAAATAAAGTGCACGCTTTTCGGCTTTTGTTTCATTAAAAAACCCAATCGTTGTATCTTTGTCCAAAAGCAATTAAATCGACAAGAAAAAGCCTTGTCCATAAACGGCAATGCCTAACCAGATCTCAGAAACATGATCCAAGATTGTCATTGTCAAAAATAAGCAATGCAATTAATTTAAGGACAAAATATTAAAAGAAATAGAATATGGTAATAATAATTACACAAGTGGAATAGGAATACCTGTCGGCAGATTCTTGAACTTCCTCAGCCGCAGAGAAAAAGGGATCCTTCTCCCACCGATCAAAACTCGATGCCATTGACACCAAGCCACGCAAAACTCGAAAGTCGATCACCAATCAACAATCAACAATACTGAACCCCTCAATGCTTGTCTTTCTTTTCTGAACTTCTAGATCCTTCCCGCAACAACATCGTATTCAAAACAAGATATGAGAGGATGACTCGACAGAAAGAAGAGGGAAATTTGGACTTTCTGTATTGAAGATTGGGCGAGACAATTAACCAGAGAAAGAAATAGAATTAGGCAACCACATGATTGTTTCTAGTTAGTACAGTTACGTGATGTACTAAAATGCTGTCGTTTACAAGCAGTAGCACTGGAAAACATCGGATGTATGATTTATCTTTACTTTATACATATATTAGATTTTTAATTGTGCAAAACAGTTTTAAATAAAAATCTCATATTAAAATCTACATATACAAGTAAAATAAATAATAATAATAATAATAATAATAATAATAATAATAATAATAATAATAATAATAATAATAATAATTAATTAATAAACGATATATTTCTATTTGGACAACTCTTGACATTTAGAGGTGTTATTAAATGACAGAACACAAAACTTCAAAGAGCTGGGAATTAGAAATAAAAATAGGAATAAAGATAGAAAGCAGAGATAAGAATAAAAATAAAATTTTTAATTAATTATTAATAATAAGATTAAAAATTAATATTAATACCAAATAATAATAATAATAATAATAATAATAATTTTACTCATATTTAACTATTATATGATTTATTTTTGTAGATAATTACTCAAAGCATTTGTATTATTCTTTTTACTGAGTTATTTATAATTATCTAAAAATTAAAGAATTACAATAAAACTCATTATTTGACAAAGAACCCAAATAATTAAGAAATGGAGTTTACTAGATTGGAATCCTGGACCTACTTGTTTAACTCGTGAATGGGCCAAGCTAACCATACGACAACGTTTGGGTTTGTTTGACATTTTTTGCAAGTCTTCCAAATAATTATCGTTCCTCTTGTCATCACTCCACAGTCTATCCTTTATCAGATGTGTAACTCATTTCTCCATTCACCATCATAGTGATTCGCGTTACTTTATTGCTAAGTACCTTAACCTTTGTGCAACCCTCTACGCCATTCAACATTATACTTATCAATTTAGGTGCCTATCAAAAGGGTAAAAAAAATCAACTTAGGGAAAGGAGAAGTTCATAGCAAAAGTCACTACCGTCACAGAATTCTAGTCAAGTTAATTGGCTGGTGTTATGAAAGCAAAGAATTCCTTCTTGTTCACGTGTATGTCCCTAATGGACGCCTAGAAAAAGTACTTATTCAAAGATAAGGAGGAAGCAAATATGTATCGACCTTGAGCTCGAAAAAGAGAGTGTGATAATTAAAGGGGCATAGGCATCAGAATACTTGCACAAATTCATCAAAGCTAGCAACATAATGTTGGTTTCGGGTTTCAATACAAAGCTTACAGATTTCGCCCTGACTCGTACCATTATACTAAGTGAACCAATTCACCGTTTGACAATAGAGTTTGTTGGAACATCGAGCTTCCAATTGTGGAGACAAATGTTTACGTCTTAGATGTGCTCGTCCATTAAGTTGCTATTGGAAGGAAACTTAAGAACAATGACTACTGTTAGGATCTTGTATGACTTTCTATTATCTTTTTCTCGAAGATTAGTGATGGTTGAAGTTTGAGTTCATTTTGCATAAATGAAGAGTTGCACAAAAGTAAAGAAGACATAAAGTTTTTACTTGGTTTGATAGCTTAATGCTATCTACATCTAAGGATCAATCTCACAGTATGTGGTTCCACTAGCTTCAAAGAAAAGGACGAATACAAGAAATTGGGAGTTTCTAAAACACCTGCAAGAGTTCCCTAAAAAACTCCCTAGTACACTTAATATGTACTCTAGCACTCTCTCAGATTTTTCCTCTCTTGAATCAGATGAGTATATGTATGTATACGTTGATTGTGTGTGTGTATTGGACTGATTGTATGAATTTATAGACTGCTGAAGAGTGTATCTGCCTTCTGTCTTTGAATTTACGCTTATTTAATCCTTCTGTGTCTCTCACGTGCCTATTGCACGTGCCATCCACGTGCTTTAATAAAGCTCAGTGCTATTGCTTCTACTTTGCATTTTAATCCTTAATCATAATATATTTTCTTCTCTTCCTTCTTCGAATTCTCCAAAGTCTTCTACTCTTCTCACACACGTTTACTTCTGCCCGAAAAAATCCTCAAATCTTGTTCTTAGATTGATGAGTTTTCGTTGAGGGTTTATAGAGAATATGTGATTTCCTTCACAATTATTCCCTCCTTCTCCATGAATCTTCACATAGCTCATCAATTTGTGGGCTATTTTTGAATCAAAAAGATGAAAAAGAAACTAAGAAAATCCAAAATTCCAAATCTGGCAGCAAGTTAGTTACTAGATGTGGCCACGTGCAAAGATGGAAATAGATTATGCATATTTTGTTTTAAAGTTTAAATTTGAAATTTTCACAATATTTAAAGATTAGACTGCTATCTTATCAAGGGAATCTGTTACTTGAAGTGGGATAACGATTATCTGCAAAAGATTACGAGAAGGGAAGGAAAGAGAGAGAAAAAGGCATTAAAAGAGCAAAAAACGTGAATAGTTAGAAGTGGTACTGTTCACGACACTACTTATGCAGACCTAGGGGAGTCTTTTATTTTCGGCTATTTTTCTTCTTACTTTGGACAGACATAGGATTTTGGGGATTTTTGGCACTGTTGTTACTTTGTGATTTCGGTAGCCACCTTAGGATTGTCATATATTTTCTGCATTCTTCTTCTTGCTTTCAACATAGACCTTAGGATAGCTTTTGTTTTCTGCAGTGTTCTTCTACATATTTTTGGATTTTCTAGAAAGACTTAGGATAGAGACAATATATTTTGTTATTTCTTTTCTATTCAACTCCGTTAGGAGTAGCTAAATCTTTTTCTTGGTTTACGGAATCTTAGTTATTGAACTCTGAATGTTGTGAGACTTTTGTTCTTTATTTCAATTGATTTATCAGTCAAGTATTAATTATTTTTTTGGGTCATTATTTGATTGTTTGATTTTACGACTAGGTGCACAACTAGTTTGTGATTTTATTCAATCAATCACTAGATTAAATAGGTTTACGTTCAATTCTTTTAATCAAAAGTAGCGACTGAGATTTTTGTCTACTACATTAGGGACAAAATTCTTGGAAAAATAATTGTCTAGGCTAAATATACATCGTATGTATATTGTCTAATTCGTCGATTTTCTTGATTCGTAAAGTTATTAATTAATTAAATCTAAGATCGTATCTAGGTTATTGATTAATAAGGGGTTAATTCAAATACATGTTTTGGTTACCTAAACATAAGAGAAAATAGGTAGAGAAATTTACCATTATGAATGCATAACTGATAAATTGGTTATTTTTAGTGTCGATGATCAACGCAAGTTCAATAATAAAGGAGACCGGAAGCCAAGATTCTTATTGATTGTTATATTTTCTTTGTTTCCCTATTTGTTATTTTTCAATTTTGTATTCTATTTAAATTCTGTTTAAGTCGTAATTTAAATTAAAACCCCCCTATTTCGTTACTTTGTTTTGTTTTGAATTCGTAACTCCTTTACCGTTAAGATTCCTGGTGGGAACGATATCCACTTACCACAACTACATTAATTTGTATTAACGGAAGTTGGTTTCTTTTTAATTTGGTTGCAGGCGACATCATTACCAATTAGCCATGAATATGCTAAGTAGGCTTATTGCATAGACTAAGTCAAGTCTAGTACATATCATTATATACATAATACAACCTATACCTACATCATAAGGATATTTCAACATCTGTTTCTGTTCTGCTTCTGTTGTTGGACTCTTAGCAGTTGTCAGCTGCAAGTTTGTGGTAATTGGGGCAGAACTAGGTTTAGCATCTTCCATATTGAACTTAGATAGGACCTTTTTAATATAGTCCCGTTGTGTCAACCATAGCTTCTCCTCTGCTTCATTCCTTATGATCTGCATTCCTAGCAGCTTCTGAGCCTTCCCCAGATCTTTCATGTCAAAGTTTTGTCTTAGAGCATTCTTCACTTCCTGGATCCTTCGTACTAGTTTTCCTGTGATAACTAGGTCATCCACATAAACTAGCATATAAACTACTTCCTCCTTCTCTAAATCCTTGTAGTATAGGCAGTAGTCATAGGCACTTTTTTTTAATTTCATTTCTGTCACAATCTTATGGAACTTCTTGTTCCATTGCCTAGGAGCTTGCTTTAGGCCATATAGGGATCTTTCAAGCAAGCAGACGTGATTGGGGTTCTTCTTATCTATGAAACTAGTAGGCTACTTCATACAGATGGTTTCTTCTAGTTTCCATATACGAAGGCTGTCTTAACATTCATCTGGTGTATCTCCCAATTATTTAAAGTAGCTAGGGTCAGAACAACCCTTACTATTTTGAACTTTACCACTAGAGAGAAGATTTTCTTGTAGTCCACTCCCTCTCTTTGCCTGAAGCCTTTTGCCACTAATCTGGCCTTGTAGATCTTTGGATCAGCTTCTTTTATTCCATCCTTCAACTTGAATATCCATTTGCATTCCATTAGCTTTGCATTTGGTGTCTTAGGAACTAGCTTCCAAGTTTCATTCTTCATTAGAGAATTGTATTCACTTAGGCAAGCTTCTTTCCACTGTTCTGCATTAGTCCTACTCATGGCTTCCTCGTATATCTCTGGAGCTCCTATCTCAACTAGTTTTACAGCCAAACAAGCATATTTTATGAGGTCAGTTTAAATATACCTTTTGTTTGGTATCCTCTGTCTTAGTCCCCTGTCTCTGGCAAGTTGATAGTCCTACAACTGAGTTTGTTTAGCTTCTGTTTCTTCCTCTTCTTGTTCGGTTCCCTCCTGAGAGTTAGGATCTGTGTCCATTGTTTCTTCTCCTATTAGAGTTGTCTGTTCAGCAGTTGCTTCTGTTTCATCTCTTTCGTATGTGGAGGGTGGGACATAGAAAGGGTTTAGACTATTGTTTGATCCCCGCTGTTGTAGGACTTCATCTTGGACATTCATTCCTCCATTCGTCTGCTTCAGTAGTGGAAAGTCAGTTTCCCTAAACACTACATCTCTGTTTATTTGAGTCTTTGTAGGCTCCTGACTGCACAATTAGAACTTTATACCCTTTAGTTCCTTCAAGGTATCCTAGAAATACCCCTTTGACAGCTCTTGTTCAAGCTTCCCTTCTGTTTGGTGAATGTAAACACTGCATCCAAAAGGTTTCAAGTGACTCAAAATAGGTTTATAATCATTCCATACCTCTTCAGGAGTTTTATACTCATTTGTAGATGTTGGTAGTTTGTTTATCAAATAGGCTGCGGTTTTGATAGCCTCTCCCCATAATGCTTGAGATAAACTTGAGGACAGCAGCATACATCTGGTCTTCTCAAGTAGGGTTCTATTGAGTCTTTCTGCTACCCCATTCTATTGAGGAATTGCCTTGATAGTTCTGTACTTTTGAATTCCCTTCCTTTCACAGTAGTCATCAAACTCCTTATTACAGAATTCCAACCCATTGTCTGTTCTTTGGCACTTCAACTTCTTTCTTGTTTGAATCTCCATCAAGGTGTGCCACTTTACAAATGCCTTTAGTGCTTCATCCTTTGTCTTCAAAAGATAAACCCAGCATTTCTGTGGCCTGTCATCAATAACAGACATGAAATACCTCTTACCTCCCATAGTTTGAGTCTGAGCTGGCCCCTATCGGTCACTATGAGCATATTCCATACTTCTGGTGGCTCTTTTTGTAATCCTTGGGAAAGGGGTTTTGTGATATTTCCCTAGAATACATCCCTCATAGAACTCAATCTTCTTCACACTTGTATTTGGCAATGGCCCCTATTACTCTAGGTGTTTAAGGCTTTTATTTCCTGTATGTCCAAGTCTTGAATGCCACATAATGGTTAAATTGGGCTCATTTTCCTCTGTTGTTGGGTTGATTTCTGTGGTACCTACAACATAGTATAAACCCCCTCCCACCCCCCTTCGATTGCCTTTATAACCACCTTACCATCCTTGATAATTTCTCTCAAACCATCTTTGGACCGGATCTTGTATCCTTGCTTGCCAAAGATACTCTCCGAAAGAAGATTTTTTCTAACACTAGGAACATATCTCACATTGCTAAATGTTCTCCTCTTTCCATTATGCATCTTGATGGAAACATTGCCAATGCCTTGGATATCTTGCTTTCCTGCGTCTGCCATTCTTACTTTGGCTGACAAGTTCTCAAAAGAAGAGAACCAATCCCTATGGGGAGTTACATGCATTGTGCAGCTTGAGTCCAAAATCTATTATGTTGACAACTCATCTGTTTCACCTGTCATAGCAGGTATCTCATCCCCAATGGACTCTTCAAGCTTCTCAACATTTCCTACATCTCCTTTCTATACCTCTTTGTCCTTCTTCTTCCTGCAATCCCTGACAAAGTGTCCTTCTTTATCACAATAATAGCATTTTTAACCTTTGACTTTGTTCTTTTTCTTGTCATCATCATTCTTGTTCTGTTTGCCTTTTCCTTTGGCTTTCTATCCACAATAATAGCAAATTTTTTTTCAAATTTGTTGGCAATGAACATCTCCTCTGGTTCTTTCTTCGAGTGATTGTTGTCTATCACTTCCTCCATCAAAGATTCAACAACCCTCTTTACTGTTAGAGCATCACCACTAGCATACGTGACCACCTTCTTGAATCTATTATATTCCTGTGGAAGTGACTTTAAAATCACCCCAGCTTAGTGTTCTTCTGAGATTTTCTCCTCTGTTTCTTCAAGATCCTAAATTATTTTAAAGAAATAATCCAGGTTGTCTTCGAGGTTACTGTAGTGTTCATTTTGAAGTTTGCAAGGTTGTGTAGTAGGGTTATCTTGTTTGGTAAGCAACTTTTAGAGTAAATCTCATCGAGTTTTTCCCATAACATCTTCACAATGTTGCAATCTTTCACTTTGCTGATGACAATTGGTGAAAGATGCAACATTAGCTTGCAGTGAGCCAATCTTGCTTTCTTTAGGTTCTTCACAGGATCTATCTTATCATCATATGTAGCATCGATGGCACCAAAACATTCGTAGGATTCAAGCAGGGCTTGCATCTGTAATTTCTAGATTGCAAAGTCCTCTTTTCCGATGAACAATTCCATCTCTTTTCCCACCATTTTGTAGGTTCTTGATAGAGATTTGTTTTGAGGTTCTTGAGCTTTCTTGATGGACTCTTGATTTGTTGATAAGGATTGGGACGGAGACCTAGATGCTCTGATACAAATCTATTAGGATCGTGTATAACTTTATGTTATCTTTTTCTCAAAGATTGGTGATGGTTGATGTTTGAGTTTGTTTTGCAAAAAAGAAGAGTTACAGACAAGTTAAAAAGACACAAAGTTTTTACTTGGTTCGATAGCTTAATGCTATCCACATCCAAGGATCAATCTCACAGTATGTGCTTCCACTAGTTTCAAAGAAAATGATGAATACAAGAGATTGGGAGTTTCTAAAACTCCTGCAAAAGTTCCCTAAAAAAACTCCCTAGTACACTTAATATGTACTCTAGCACTCTCTCAGATTTTTCCTCTCTTGAATTAGATGAGTATATGTGTGTATACGTTGATTTTGTGTGTGTATTGTATGAATTTATAGACTGTTGAAGAGTGCATCTGCCTTCTGTCTTTGAATTTACGCTTATTTAATCCTTCTGTGTCTCTCACGTGACTATTGCATGTGCCATCCATGTGTTTTAATAAAGCTCAGTGTTATTGCTTCTACTTTGCGTTTTAATCCTTAATCATAATATATTTTCTTCTCTTTCTTCTTCGAATTCTCCAAAGTCTTCTACTCTTCTCACACACGTTTACTTTTGTCCAAAAAATCCTCAAATCTTATTCTTAGATTAATGAGTTTTGGTTGAGAGTTTATCAAGAATATATGATTTCTTTCACAACTATGATAGCAATATTGTGGTGAACTAGTTGGAGAATTTCACAAAGAACAATGCTAGATAATAATGTTTGAAAAAACAAAACCTCAAAACCTTGCCGTATGACAAAAACAAGACCGTTTGGTTTTTAATTGTTTAGGCTATGTGACGATATTAATAGAATATGTCACCTATATTTTTTTAATAAAAGATTAAGGTAAATATTAAATCTGGATTGTTACCGAACGTTTAAAAAAAGTTAAAATCTTTTTTGAACCAAGTTAAAACCTTTTTTGTGCCCAACCGGATCAAATAATTTTAGCACATAGCTCGATTAATTCAGGCCAAAATCGGCCAGGCTAAAATTGACATTCCGCGTTTTACACGCGCGACTTGAAGCTCCAGTGGACTGCAGGGTTACGCGCGTACACTCCATTAACACAAGCCATGGAAGATTGCCAGCTACTGTCCGAGGCGGCGAGAAATGGCGACGTCGAGAAGATTAAAGCTCTCGTAGACAGCGGCGTAGACGTTACATTCTTCGACAGTGATGGGTTTACTCCGCTTATGCTCGCCGCTAAGTTCGGTCGCAACGCTGCTGTCAAAGCCCTTCTCGAAGCCGGTGCGCCTTGGAACGCCCTATCTCCTTCCAATCTCTCAGCCGGTGATTTAGCCATGGAGGCCGGTCACCAAGAAGCTTTCGAAACCCTCCTCAACACCGGTATCAACATAATTATTATCATTCATCTTTCTCAATTACATACTCTCTCAATCCAAAAAGTTGCGAACTTTAAGCACGTCAGAGAAATAAGCAGCGAACTTTTTCTAAATACATAAGAAGTAGGTCTCTATCTTCTTAACAATGTCGATTAGTTTCGTTAACTGTGTAGGGATTCAATCTGAGTTGATATTGGGAACCATTGCAAGGAGGGCTAATGAAAGCACTCACTGTAATGAGGAATACTTGGAAGATAGAGTTAGTTTTAGTGAGGATAAGTTGATGGACTCTGAGAGCAAAGCTATAATGATGGCTTGGGAAAGACCATTGATGGAGGCTCATGCGAAGGCTGTTTGCTCCGGCAGTGGTCACATACTGAACATTGGATTCGGAATGGGACTTGTTGATGCAGCTATTCAAAAGTACGGTCCGGTGTCACACACCATTGTGGAAGCACACCCGGAGGTTTATGAGAAAATGATTCGTTGTGGTTGGGGCGAGAAAGATAACGTGAAGATCGTATTTGGGCGTTGGCAAGATGTTCTGTCCCAACTTGAAACTTATGATGGTACTTGAAAATCTCTTGAACTTTGTGATTTACATAAAAATGCACGCTTTTTTGGATTCTGCAGTTCCATAAGTAACATTTCTGTCTCCAAGAAATTTTAACTGATTGCGTATTGAATGTACGTTAGCTAAGTTAAAAATATTTTGCTTTGAAAAGTTATTTGGATTACATGACTACTTATCGTGTTTGTATGAAAATTTTAAAAAGTTAATCCTAAAATTTCGTTCCTAATTTGTGGATTTGATATTTCTGCATAAAGCACCAAATGGCCTGTTAGCTGCTTACAAAAGATGAACCATATACTTCCAAGTTTTTTAGCAGAAGTTGACACCTTGTATGATAGCTTCAGATTGATGAATTAACTGCATATCTGTGTAACCTGATGCTGTAGATGAAGACTGGTGTATACTCATCTGCATCATCTCGTATAAAATCCATATGATTTGTGTTTTAACCATCAGTAATTTAAGCATTAATCCTTCACAGGGCAACTTGTTCCAACTCTAAATTTTGAAACTCTGAGCACATTTTTCAGGTATTTTCTTTGACACTTATGGGGAGTATTATGAAGACTTAAGAGAGTTCCACCAACACCTTCCAAAGTTGTTGAAGCCTGGAGGAATCTACTCATTCTTTAATGGACTTTGTGGAGGTAATGCATTCTTCCATGTTGTTTACTGCAACTTGGTTTCTTTAGAACTCGAGAATTTGGGCTACTCCACACAGTTAATTCCATTGCCTGTTAAGGATTGTTTGGGAGAAGAAGTTTGGGAAGGCGTGAGACACAAGTACTGGCAGCTTGATACATACTATCTCCCTGTTTGTCAATCGATACAGGACACTGAATAACGCTTGATTTTGACGTAATTTTAGCCTATTACAGATGTTGAAGACTTAAAGCTCTCTGTTTTATTCTCTCTATTCTGAAATTCTGTCGCATGGCATTCTACTAGTTTGGATGGGTAAGTGCCATATGCGAGGAGTCGTTCAATCAACTGGGTTATATTCGCTACAGTGGATGTTCGTACTTTTAGTGCATATGGTGATAAAATTACCCGATGGGTTAAGAATGAGATCAGATCTTCTGTTCCGGTTATGACGTTCTTATCATGTTTCATAAAATCTTATTCATACATTTACGTAAATTTTACATAAATATATGAATGAGATTTAATGGAACAAAATTGGAATAGAGTAATTGGAACAAAAGATTTGATATGGTTAAGAATAAAGTTCAGCTCATCATGTATAGGAAACTTGGTCAGCAAAACAATTAATGAGTTCAATAATGCAACTAAGAACATTTTTCAATCAGATTCTTAAGAGGGGTGTTCTGGGACATTCTTATTTTCTGTCAAACCACTTCAGAGAGATACTAGATGATAAAGGCTCTGTTTGGCAATCAGCTGATTGCATTAGCTGTTAGCTGATAGCTGATTCTATCAGTTGATTTGACCAGCGGATTGCATTAGCTGTTTGTTAAAGATGTTTGGTAAAATTAGCTGTTTAGCATTGACTGTTTATGTGTAAAATGACTTATGAGGACATGTCTTTAAAAAATTTATAAGAGTATGAATATTCTGATAGGAATTTAGATTTTAGATATTTAATTTTACAAAAATTAAATTTATAATTCTAATAAAAACATAGAACATATAATAATAATAATAGTAATAATAATAATAATAATAATAATAATAATAATAATAAAACATAGAACATATAATAAATAATATGTATTTTGTTGATGATAAAATCAGATTATTACAAAAAATAAAGACCAATTTTATAGTTTTCATAATTTATGAAAATTGGAAAAATTAAAATTAAAAATAAAAATAAAAACTCAAATAAATAGAATTTTTAATGAATTTGAAAACCAAAAACAAAAACTCAAAACTATAGTGAAAACAAAAATGAAAAACATAAATCATAAATAAAAGACGCAAGAGTATACTCTTTTGGAAGGAAAATCTAATTGGACCAATGGACCAAAAGTTGAAAATTCCCAGACAAGATTCTTTGCAGGTTTT
>JAOTAY010000006.1:4812076-4839114 GCA_025629805.1 Erythroxylum baracoense
AATCCTTAACAACTACGACCAAACAGAAAAATGCACAAACTACATCTTCTCAGTCATTGAGATGCAAAGAAAGGAATCGGATAAAACCTGGTTTGCCTTGAATGTTCTCAAGCCACTTAGAGAAACCCAAATCACCAGATTCAACAGTAACACCACCAACACCATCCATATCTGAAACAAATTAAACAATCAGAAAAGCTCCTCTTTTCTTTTGTTTTGTCTTTCGGATCTATCGCACAAAAAGAAGTAAAGAAACCAAGAAAACAAAGAACAAGAGCAAACCCATCAAAGTAAACGGGTACCTGAGACAAGTGGATTGAAGTAGCATTTGCAGTTCGGGAGGTGAAACAAGAAATGAGAGCTAAGTGAGTAAGGGCAAAATCGACACTAAAAGGTAGGGTATTCAGCTGATCGCCTAAAACGCTCCTTGCAAGGAGCTTATTGAAATTCAGCTGGTTGGGTTGAATCAGCCAACCTAACCAGTTAATAACCAAACACAATAAATAGCTTCTTGATAGAGTCAATCAGCTGTTTTTGGTCAATCAACTAAAAAATAACTGATCAGCCAACAACTAAACAGGGCCAAAACCTTGTTAAAGCTTACGAAGTAGGCCCTTCCTGCATCATTTGGTTAAGGTAACTTAAATAGTTTCGGAATACACCGTACCTAGCACCGACCATATGACAAATTATTAATATATCCATCCCGAAGCAATTGCCCTGGGAAATCACAACCTTCTTGATTAGTGATCGTCAATCGCATCATATATGAGGACAATTAAATGAAGAAAGTTTTCTGGAACAAAGGATCCTCACGGAAATTCCTGATTTTTGGTTGTTTTTAAAATTCGACTCCCGTTCAAATGCAGTAGGAGGAAAAGGATGATTTAAGTGTGGTCATGGGAGGAATAACCAGTGTTTTGAATTTGATCATCGTCCCACAACCTGTTTTCCTTTGGCAACGAATTGTCTTAAATGTCAACTTCTAAGTTCCAACACAAGTTGCTCATCTCCTTAGCTGTTGAACATAAATGTATAACGTAAATTACATCACACATAAACTATGTAAACCCTATTCTGAGAACAACAAAAACTATACCCAGTGAAAGCTATTGGGCTGCGAATGACGCGTTTCCCCTCCGACCATTCAAGATTTGCAAAGCTCTTTGTTCCAGATGGTATAGAATTTGCTACGAACGTAACTGTAAAACTCTGTTTCTTGTTTTGTTTACTGAAAGTTAGTGATTCCGGGACAACTGACATCTGCACTGGTGATGTAAGCGAGGACAATGAAACCATATATGTCCCAGAAGTGCCCACGTTAGTCAAGGTTGTAGAATGTTTCACGGTTGTTGTTGCACCGAAATCTCCTATTCCTAAAGCAGTTTCTAGAGGAACAGCAAAAGAAGGGTAATTAAGGTTTCCAAGATTGTACTGCTTGCTTGGGTCATAAGTGAAGACAGTATTAGTAACTTGCCTAATTTCATATGTACTGTAGTTTAGAGCACAGAGAAAGCCTAAGTAGTCATATACACAGGCGTCATATACAAGGCCAGGATCGAGGGCTGCTATTGGATTGACATGTCCAGCCCCATAATCAAATGGTGTTGATCCTGCGTCTAGTATGGTTCCGTCATTTTTGTATGTTGCATAGGCTGTGGTCATGAGGGCTCATCTAATAGCTGCCGGGCTCCAGTCTGGGTGCGAAGTGAAGACAAGTGCGGCCACTCCACTTACATATGGACGGATGTACCAAAAATGACGTTAAAACCCACACACCGATTATCTCTTGTTAGACCAGACAGTCCAACTGTAGCGGGCCAAGAGCTATGAGGTCTGGTTTGAGTACTTCCGGAGTGATCGAATTTCGACCTCTGGAACTAAATGCCGCAACCATTGGAGAGGGATCAACTCCTAACTTTGTACCCCTAGAAATGATTGTGGCCATTGGTTTTGAATAAGTGAGGGCGTAACTTTTAAGGATGTTCCCAACTTTTAGGATCATAGCAGCTGTAGGCAGAAGGTGTAGACAATAAGGGCGTCGGCATACACTTCTGTGTTGGCCAAAATCATTCCTAGTCCACCGGAATCCTTAACGACTAAACCCTTTTGTACCTTACTGTTGCCACCTCTTATCACATATGACAATTTTACCAGCAACTTTTGCTGAAATCAGACTGCCAGCCACGCATAGATAGCCGCTCGTTGAGTTAGTCATATTACCAGTATATACTAGAGGTAATAAACCTGATAACGGCTTTCCACTGTTTAAATGATGCTCCAGAAAAGTTCTTCCCATTACCAAGGGTCACATAGATTGAAAAATCACAGTCCAAAGTTCATGCACCCACTGTGGTTATCCAAGGTACAACATTTAATTGTTGAATAGTACTTCAAAATTAGTGGGACACATTTTTATGTTAGTAGCCCCATGTCCCCTGTTTTGTGCAAATGTTATGTTCCCTATTTTCCACTAAGTTTCAACCTACATCTTTGTTTTTAACTTGTCATTTAGTGCCTTATTTTTAGCTTTTATTAGTTAATTGTAAGCCTATATATGGGCTTGTCCTATCTCTGACTATATTGCAAAAAAAGCCTATAGCAAAGGTTGTCTTTTTTTTTTTACATTAGGTATCTCAGTTTTGTCGGACTAATCTTAAGCCTCTAAGACCCCACCCTAAGAGCCATAGAGGAGGTAAATTTGGAACTCCAAGGTCCCTCAGGTTCTTACGTAACTTGTACACTTCTGCGCATAAAGAAATCGTAACATACTGATTGATCAGTTGCTGATTGATAACTGGTTCTGTTCAGTATCAGGTTCCCATCAACCCCAGGTTCCTTGTAGTTCCAACTCCCATACTGCTGTTGAAAGCGAGACGTTCGCAATTGATCCGACCAAGGAGCATGTCCAGGGGAATAGAGGATCATCAACAGGGAATATTCTCCCTCTCCTCTCTTTTGTGGTGACTCGAATTCAAACCCTCCTACAAAAGAGAGCCTTAAGTGAGGAGTTGAAACCAATTAGACCACTCCTACTTTTCTATAGCAAAGGTTGTCTTATTTTCACTTTAGGCATCTATCTCTTTCGTCTCTTTTCTTTTCTGTCTTCTTTCCTATGATTTCTCCAGCAAATTTTTATATCAGAGCGAGGAAGAGAGAGTGATCAAAGTACAGTTTTCTTTTATCCATGTTCGATTCTCATTGGGCAAAGTGTAAAGTAAAAGAGCACCTGAGTGAACGCAATGAGGCAAACACTATAGTGAATCCACAACCATGGCAAACAATGGCGTTAACTCCTCTTCACAGCCCCTAATTCCGATATTCAAAGGGAAAAATTACCATTTTGGAGTCTTAAAATGAAGACTATGTTCAAGTCTCAAGAGTTATGGGACTTGGTGGAGAACGGGTTTGAAGAGCCATAGGACAATTAGGCAGTCAATCCACAAGTACGGGAGAACCGAAAGAAGGATGCAAAAGCTCTATTTTTCATCCAAAATGCAGCTGATGATCAAAATTTCCTCAAAATTGCGGCAGCTACAACTTCCACTCAAGCATAGGAAACTTTACGGCAAGAGTATAAGGGTGATAAGAAGGTAATTGTCATAAAACTACAAACTCTTCGTCGTGATTTTGAAACATTGGCAATGCAAGAAAAAGAGTATGTACAAGAGTTTTTATCGAGAGTATCTGGGGTTGTTGATCATATGAAGTCATATGGTGAAAATATTAACAATGAAATTGTTGTGAGTAAAGTTTTGAGGAGTTTAACTAAAAAATTTGATCATGTCATTGTTGCAATTGAAGAGTCTAAAGACTTATCTAATTATACTTTTGATGAGTTGATGAGTTCTTTACTAGCCCATAAACTTAGGCTTAGTAGATCCCATGAAAAAGGTGAAGAGAAGGCATTTCAGGTGAATGGAGAGTCTTCCTACAAAAGGAAGGCAGAAAATTCAACAGGTCAAGGATAAGGCAGAGGTGGCTATCGCGATCACGGTCGTGGTAGAGGACGAAATCAATCTACTGGTGAGAAACAACAGTTCAAGAGTAATATTCAGTGTCACTATTGCCAAAAATATGGACACAAAGAAGTTGATTGTTGAACTAAACAAAAAGATAAACAAAAGCATGCCAACTTCACCGAGAAGCCTTTAGAGGAGAGTAACTTGTTTATGGCTCACTCAACTATAGATGGTAAATTAAATGATGTGTGGTTTATGGATAGTAGTTGCTCTAATCATATGTTAGGCATAAGGTCATTATTTAAAGAGTTTGATGAGTCGCAAAAATCAGAAGTTAGGTTGGGAAATGACAAGTCAATTAAAGTCGAAGGTAGAGGTATTGTTGCCATCAAAACTTCATATGGTAATGTAAAACTTCTCCATGATGTGCAGTATGTTCCTTATCTAGCCCATAATCTGTTGAGTGTTGGACAATTGATGAGTGCTGGATATTCAATTTTGTTTGACAATGATTCCTGTAGCATCCATGATAAAAAATTAGGTCAAAAGATTGTTAGTGTTCAAATGACTCTAAATATAATGTTTCCACTAGATGTGTCAGTTAATGATGAAAGTAGTGCATTGGTTGTTAAAGGAAGTACTGAAGCTAATATGTGGCATTTGAGGTATGGTCATTTAAATGTAAAAGGATTACAACTATTAGGCAATAAAAATATGGTTATTGGTTTGCCTAAAATTGATACTCTTAACTTTTATGAAGGATGTGTGTATGGAAATAGATCACCATTTCCTGTAGGTAAGGCTTGGAGAGCCTCTACTTGTCTTGAGTTAATATATGCAAATTTATGTGGACCGATGAGCATTGAATCTCTAGGAGGTAGTAAGTATTTTTTACTATTTATTGATGATTATAGTCACATGAATTGGGTGTATTTCTTGAAATCTAAATCAGAAGCATTTGAAAATTTCAAGAAATTTAAGTCTTTTGTGAAGAAACAAAGTGGATGTCAGATTAAGACTCTTCAAACAGATAGAGGTGGAGAGTTTATGTCAGAAGAGCTCAATATCTTTTGCGATCAGAACGACATTCGTAGAGAGCTTACAGCGCCATACACACCAGAACAAAATAGAGTGGCAGAACGAAAGAATCACACTATTGTTGAGATGGGTAGAAGCCTAATGATTGCAAGAGGCATTCCAAAGCAATTTTGGGTAGAGGCAATAGCTACAGCAGTCTATCTATTAAATATTTAACCCACTAAGCCGGTCTACAATCATACTCCATTTGAAGCATGGAAAGGTAACAAGCCCAAGGTAAGCCACTTACAAATTTTTGGATGTATAGCTTATGCTTTGCTAAATTCACAATCACGTCGTAAACTCGATGAAAAATTTGAAAAGTGTATTTTTTTCGGGTAAGTACTCAGTCCAAAGCTTATAAGCTATATAATCCTGTGAGTGGCAAGGTTTTGATTAGCAAGAATGTTGTGTTTAATGAAGATGCAAGTTGGGATTTCACCTCCGAGAAGATTAGTTCTCAAATTCAGTTGTCACATCTTGATGAAGTTATAGCAGCAGATACAACACCAACCTCCTCTCCTTCAATAAATTCTTCTCCAACAACAAGCAATGAAACCATCAGAAACAATACCTCCCTATTGAGTTCAACATCCGACCCCTCCAGTGAAACACCACCAAGAAAATTTAGATCACTGCGAGAGATTTATAAATCATGTTCATTTGCTTTGTATATGATAGAACCCCCTTGTTTTGAAGAAGCAGTTGAAGTAGAAGAATGACATGATGCAATGGTTGCAGAAATGAGAGAAATCGAGCACAATCAAACATAGGAATTAGTAGATCTACCAGATGGTAAGAAACCAATTGGTCTCAAATGGGTGTACAAGCTTAAATACGATGCTGACGACAGTATACAGAAGTACAAACCAAGACTTGTGGCAAAGGGGTATGTATAACATCAAGGTATTGACTTTGAAGAAATTTTTTCAACGGTTACCCGTTTTGAAACGGTGAGAACTCTTTTATCTCTTGCTGCAAAATTAAATTTGTCAGTTTATCAATTTGATGTGAAGCCTACATTTTTAAACGGGGAGTTAGAAGAGGAAGTCTATGTTTCTCAATCTGAAAGATCTATGGTTACTAAAAATGAGAACAAATTCTATAGGCTTAAAAAAGCTCTTTATGGTCTGAAACAAGCACCTAAGCATGGTACAAAAGAATTGATTCATATTTTCTACATAATGGATTTGAAAGGAGTGAAAGTGAGCTAACACTATATGTAAAGAAGCATGATAAGGATTTTCTGATTGTATGCATTATATTGATGACATGATTTATATGGGATCCTTTGAAACCTTGGTTGTTGAATTCAAATCATACATGATGAAAGAGTTCGAAATGACAGATTTGGGTGTGTTGAGATACTTTATTGGATTAGAAGTGAAACAGGTGGAAGATGGTATTTTTCTTTCGCAAAAGAGCATGCAAATAATCTTCTGTTCAAATTTGAGATGCACAATTGCAAAGTGGCTGAAACGCTGATGAATGTTAATGAAAAATTACAACTTGAAGATGGTACAGATACTGCTGATCCAAGTCTCTATAGAAGTTTAATTGGAGGCTTAAATTAACTGACACATACTCGTTCAGATATTATGTTTTCTGTAAGTGTGTTGCCCAGGTACATGCATAGTCCCACTAAATAACATTTTGGAGCCGCTAAAAGGGTACTACATTATATCGTCGGAACTGTTGATTTTGGGATCTGGTATTCCAAAGATGCAAATTTCAGCTTAATGGGATATAGTGACAGCAATTGGGCAGGATGTCTCGATGATCGAAGGAGTACATCAGGTAATGTTTTTAGCCTGGGATCTGGAGCAATTACTTGGAGTTCAAAGAAACAGGATGTTGTTGCACTATCTTCATCAGAAGCCTGTCAAGTCGTGTGGTTACGAAAATTGTTGGCTGATATTCTCCATGAACAAATGGGTGCAACAAAAATATTTTGTGACAACCAAGCTACTATTGCAATGACAAAAAATCCAGCTTTCCATTGCAGAACAAAGCATATTGACATCCGTTATCATTTTGCTCGCAATCTTACAGCAAAAGGAGACATAATGTTGAAGTTCTGCGGCATAAGTAACCCAGTAGCTGATACTTTCACCAAAGCGCTATCCCAAGCTAAACATACTTATTTTCGACAAAAACTTGGAGTTAGTATTTTTGAAGCAAGGGGGAGTGTTGAATAGTGCTTCAAAATTAGTGGGATACATTTTTATGTTAGTGGCCCCATGTCCCCTGTTTTATGCAAATGTTATGTTCCCTGTTTCCCACTAAGTTTCAGCCCATGTCTTTGTTTTTTTACTTGTCGTTTAGTGCCTTATTTTTAACTTTTATTAGTTAATTGTAAGCCTATATATAGGCCTGTCCTATCTTTGACTATATTGCAGAAAAAATCTATAGCAAAGGTTGTCGTATTTTCACTTTAGGCGTCCATCTCTTTCGTTTCTTTTCTTTTCTGTCTTCTTTCCTGTGATTTCTTCAACATTAATAAACTGCCTAAAGTTGTACCTCCATTTCTTGCTGAACATGATACCATAATCCCACGGGACATGGCTACAAAGGCTTCAATAGACACGAGATCTCTGGTGTACTATGAGAATTTGTTATAGGTCTTATGGGAAAATCAACCCCAAAAGCTAGTTTAAAGGGTGAGAGAGCTTATAAGCCTATAAATTTCACATCACTCTTTTATTACTGATATGGGACAATTAAACCGTAACATCCCACCACGCTTCGCAACCCAAGCATCGGCAGGCTGGCTGTGCGTTAGGCTAAAAACATTATTATACCGCATCGCCACTCACGTACCCATGGGCTGGCTGTGCGATAGATTAGCCCAGGGCGAACACTGCAATGCCGGTGTCACCACCTGTAGGCGTGGCACAAGGACTTAAAAGAATGGTGTTAGCTTTGATAGTAATTGTTACAGGTCTTATAGAAAAATCAACCCCAAAAGTTAGCTTGAAGGATGGAAGAGCCCATAAGCTATAAACTTCACATAAGTCTTTTTTATTACCAACATGAGACAATTGATCCCTAACAATTCTCCCCCAATAGACATGGATATGACATCCACACCATCGCTAACAGCCATGTCAATTGCTGCGAGGATATCAGAGCCAAAGCATCCGCCGAGCCAACACACTTTGTAAGCTGCTACTCTTGCTTGACTTGCCACTCCTCCACGTGCCACCCCATTTGCATAACCAAATAGGCTGGCATCTGAAACTGCAGAGCCAGCTGCAGTAGTTGCTGCGTGAGTTCCATCACCATGATCATCTCTTGGAGATTTTGATTCCAACGTTTCATCTATAGGTCCAAAAGAAGCTTCGTAACCTTTGGAGAAAAATCTTGCTCCAATTAGTTTCCGGTTGCAGGTTGCTTTATTGAAGTTCTTTTCCTCCTCACACCATCCTTTCCAACGAATAGGAACTAGACCAAGCCGGCAAGCACCAACTCATTAAAGCTTTTTACCTCTAGCTAGATGCCGCTGTCTAGAACCCCAATGATCACTTCACTTACAGAGGAAGATGCTTGGAGTAGAGATTGACTTATCCCTAGTCCAAGCAATTCAGGTGTCCTTGTTGTAAGCAATTCATATTTTATTTCTGGTAGGACATAAATAACTCCTCGCTGCTTTTCAAGTAATTCAACTTCATGGCGTGTCAATCTAGTGGAGAATCCATGGATGACATGGGTGTAAGCATAAAGCACGTCAGCAGATTTGGATACTGCTTTCAAAGATGAATCATACCACTGGAGGTGATCAGTGAAGCTTTCTGGCATATTTAACTTGTCCACGTGAATTATGTAAGTCTTCTTTAGTTGCTGGTGCTTCCCTTCTGCTACCACATAGGTGCAGCAGAAGCAAAGAAGTGTAGCTATCAATCGAAGCGCGGAGGTTGGTGTCTTCATCTGTATACCTTGCCTTCCAATCCTGCGTTGGAGACTTTAAAATGAAACTGAACTACTTGGAACCGTTGTTTCTTAGAGAGTGGAATGGTGCTGCAAATCAAGATATACATGGTGATAGAGAGCATTTTCATTGTGACAAAGCTAGCTGATGTGTTCCCAATATAACACTAATGCGTAGGCCAACAATGTTTTAAACACGATTTACAATATTAGAGATGGACCACGTTTGACATAATGGAGTCTACTTCAATGTGAAAGGGACTTGGAGCACAATAAGTCAATAACAATATATAAAAGAAGATTTACTTATATATTGGTAATTATATAACATACTCGTTAATTAGATATACACGTCCAAACTAATATTTGATACCAGTTATTAAAATGATTGAGTGAATAGAATATAATTGTAACTTAATTAACATTTAAAAATATAATACACAAAATAGTATTATGAATAAAAAGATGAGTGTTAATATGAACATTCACTTATTAGTTATAAGTTATTAATATTACTTAATTGAAATTTGTATTCTTGAATTTGTTTCTTATGAGTAAAATAAAAATAAAAAAAAGAATAAATGAAGTTAATTAATCTAAACATTTTAATTTAGTATAGTTATTGAATAATTTAATATTTACTATTTTATCACGTATTATTTAGTGTTATATAAATATTGTATAAATAATATTAAAAATTTTTAATTTAAATAATATTTAAATATTGTGAGTTATCTAAATAATGTTTAAAATTTTTTTAAGTAAATAATATTGAAATATCTAAAATTTAAGACACAATATAAAGCCTTGCAAGCGGTGGATATTTGTTAATGGGGAATTTGCGATTATGCATATTTGATATGATATTAAATAAAGTTAATAATTATAATAATATTTAGTATTAAATATTAAAATGTTAACGAGAAAATTTTCTCGTATTTAGTTATTATTTTGTAAATAATTAAGTTAAATATTTTATAATTTATAAAATAATTAATAAAAAATTTAAACGCTTTATTAAATTATTAATTTTTAAATAATTATGAACTATTTTATCATAAGAATAAAAGTATTAATAAAATAAAATAAAGTAATTGGTCATAATATTCAGATTCAATATCTTAACAATATTCTAATAATATCTCTTATCTTTTATTCTCAATATTTGTTTCCAGCTTATGCCTACATCCCTTTTAGGAATAAAAGTCCATGATTGTTTAGAATTTATTCTCGCTTTGTTATTATCTATTTTATCTATTATTAGTAACCAAACAATTAAAAGGTAGGAATAAATGTTTTATTCCCATTCCTACCCTTTTTTATTGGTTACAAACAAGACCTAAATTCCAAACAATCTCAAGTTTGAGCCTATAAAATGTGTCAAAATGGAGAAACTCTTGTACATAATGAAAAGAAAGGGAATCCGAAGACCTATCAACAAATTTGACCCAATCAATTTGTCATTTTCTTAATCTTTTCCATATCATATAGAAACAAAAAAACAAGGAAAGGTAAGCCATGAAATTTCCCTGCTAACAGTTCCAATTGTTAGGGCATTTTAAGCTTATGGAAAATTTCTCAAGCTACAAAGTATCTGACTTCTAAGACAGCATTCACACTGAAATTTTCTTCCACATTTAAGTAATACAACAAAAAGGCAGGGAAAGCAGAGAAAACAGCATACCTTACTCAAACATCCCAATCAACAGCATAGTGCATCACAGAAAACAAACTTCCATCATTTACATTGAACAGAGTACATACAACATCTTGAGTACAGTAGCAAGTACATATTAGTATAAATGGTAAAAGATCCTTGCGTACTTATTCTTTACATTTATATACTTGGCATAAGAATTTGTCCTGTTTCTGGTCAACCAGTCGCCCAGTAGCAGGAATACAAATAGCCAAACACCGCTCTGTCATTCTTTAACCTGAAAATTTCAGAAATAATTTTATATGTAGATATCAATAAGAAAGGAAAATACCCAGCAATATCATGGTAAGCTTCATACAAATCACCATTTTTATACAAAATGTCAGTATGAAAATGACATCTGCAAAACTTTCAATCAATGTAGAAAATAAGAAAGATGTAGGCAACATATATTGATAATAAACAGAAATTTCACTCCCAACACTCGTTTCATATTTATCCATTCCGCCGTGTACACAACTGAATACTGATGCAGTTTTCTGTCTTCTAATGGTGCCAGAATACGTCATCCTCTAAGTGACAGTTAAACTGATAAGGAAGACTACAATGCACACTTAAGACATCGTACCTTGCTCTCCAAACCTGATCTTTCAGTCTTATCATCTTCGTCAGCTACAAGGTTCATCCCTGGATTACTAAGGTCGAGATAAGAGGTTAAACAATTAAAAATTATTTGTCAAAAGGTCCAATGCATAAGAAATACTGTGAAAATGCAAGTAGTGAATCACTAGAAGATAAAAGTCAATCACAAAGATAAATTAAATAGAAACCTGTCACTTGTGATATTTGGTTGATGGGATGTCAGTGTAATTCGAACAGGTGCCCTCGGAATTGCTGGCACAGACGATTCAGGTCTACCATCTCCCTGTAAGATAGCAGTTACGAATTCAAGCTATTCTGCATGGAAGACAGTGATTTCAGGAATGAAAACGTCATAGTGCATCAATTTCAAAAACTTACAGTAGATTTATCTTCCATCCATCCTGGAACACTGTCTGATACAAGTGCAATATACTGCTCCATGGCCATCTCAGGACTCATGTTTCCTAGTCTTTGCCAAGCATTCCTTGCACAACGTAACCAGTGCCCTCCATCACACACACATAGCAGCTGTCAACCCTGTTATTATAACTTACTATCAAACTATAACGTGTAACTCTGTACGGGGAGGCCCTAAAGTATTGTTTTATACATCTATTTCTTCTCCAGAGGTGGGCAAAATTTTCTGATACAGAACCGTCCAAACAAACTAATGGTTTTTATTCTAATAACTAATTGATTAAACTACCTGAATTAACGCTGGCTTTAAGCAACTAACACAAAATCTAAGAGGGAAAGGATCAGCATGGGGTAGGTTGATGAGAAAGAGTTAAAGGGCCAATGCTAGCATGCGGAATGAAAACAAGAAGGCATAGGGTTCTACGCTTATGTTTATTTTCTTTTTGTCGCACGATGAGAAGGGTACTGACACGAAGCTGTAAACCATCAGATCCTAATTTAAATTAAGAATCTTGGATTACTATCAATTTCTGTATTTTAGTGTCTACTCGTCTTCCTGTTGTCTTGTTGTTTTGTTAGAATTTAAGTGCCTCCGTATGAAATTTTGCCTTAGTTCGTATTCCACTCAACTTTTCGTGATAATTCATCTGAACCGTTCTTTGAAACAGCATGTTTTGTTATCTAAATTGAATAAGACGAACAACTAAATCCGCCCAGGGTTTGCGCTCACAAATTCGAGAGACCAAAATCATATAGAAAGACCAAATCTTAAGCAAACTGCAGAGAGTAAGAACTTGTAAAGAAGAGAGTATTGGAGAACTTAAATACCACTTGGCACGAGCAGAGAGCCTAAGCGGGAGAGGAGGTTGGTGGCGGCAAGGCCCTTCAGTAGCAATCTTATGAAGACCATACAACTCCATCTGCACTTTACTTGTCAGGTTCGCATCGATAGCTCCGGTCTCCACAAACTTGACAGCCTCTGCAAATACCTTCTCCAATTCGCTCCTCTCAATTCCCTCCCAGTCATCATCATCCTCACTCTGGATCTCACTTGATTCTTTGGTAATCACTTCGTCTTCTGGGTTCTGTACAAGCGAATCTTCAAAATTTACATCTTTATCCTCCTGGAACTCGATTTCTGGTTCTTTCTTTTCTTCATTATTCCTCTCATCAATAACAACCGGCACTCTCTCTTCTCTAAGTTCCCCTGGCATTCCAGAATCAGCAATTTCATTTTGACTCATCACAGTTTCTTCGAACCCACCCGATTCTTCAACTAACTCGTCAGCCCTGGTCTCGCTGACAGAGCCTTGAACTCGCAATTTCTCATGTAAATGAATAACGTCTTCTTCAACTCCAATCACATGTTGACGAAGATGGGTATTGGGATGGGCAGCCATGGCGAAGGAGACAAGTTTGGCAATAAGGAAAGACGCCAAAAGAGCAACAAAAGCCGTGACAATCAACTCCTGAACAAGCTCCATATCATAAAACCCCAAAGAATACGCGCACGGAGGGAGAGAGAGAGAGAGGTAGTAACAGAAGCACTTGTAATTGGCTAATATGTAAAGCATAAAAAAGAAAAACAGAGAAGGGAAGGAAAGGGATAAATGGGAAGCAGAGCAAAGCATATTCTTCTGCTTAGTTTCTTTGGGGGGTCATGAGACTGAGAGACTACGACCCCTTCGCTTTCTCGCTTCTTGCGAAGCGGTTGTGGATCCCCACGCCCTTGTTTGTTTCTTACTTTCTTTCTCTAATTACTAAAACGCCTGATATTTAAATTTTGTTGATGTTCATTTCAAGAAAAGAATTTTTGTTGTTTTCGATTATTCCTAACCGAGAGAATACAATGTTAATGATGTCCTAAGCTTGGTTGTGTTGGATTTCTGTCCAGTAAAGACATTTTTGTCACTCAACAAGGTGACGGGTGACGGTGACGGTGCTTTGTTTATTTTCATAAATTTAGATATTTAAGACATTATATTTATATGATATAGAGCATCATTTTTTACTTCAGAAAAATCACGAGAGTGGTTACGTGTTAAGAAAGGTAGAAAGTACGTGGGAAAGACTGGAAACTTTTGATCTGACGGCTTCTGTGATCGTATGCAAAGCTTCGTGGATTTTCATTTTTCACATGCATTGGCATGCATATCCAAAAAGGCTTAGCGTGGGGGCCCCGTGGTTACTTAGTTAAAGTATTTTAGCAGAACTTGCACGAGTTTGAGTTTCCCAATCTTTTCGATTTTTCTCCCCGTCATGCAAATGATTCAGATTCTGCGATTTCCGACGGATTTTCAACCATGAAGAGAAGCGGCTCCGTTCTCAAGGGATGCCGAACAAGGCAAAGTGAAATTGAAAAAGTGGGAATGAAATGAAAGAAAGTAGGAGGAACTGTTTAGTGCACGTCTTCGTTTGTTGAATTTGTTAAAAATGAAAAGAAGAATGTTCCCAACCCAAGAGCAAAAGTTTGAGGCTAAGCCATTGATATCGGTTTAAATGACATTGTTTTATGTATAAATAAATATAAAACGATGTTATTTTAAAACAAAAATAAAAGATTCGGAAGAAACCTTTAAGTTCTCTAGTATATGAAGAAAAAAAGTCATGGATAAGCCTTCAATGCGTGCGATCAATGCATACAAGTCAAAAAAAATTTCTTAAACATCAAGTAGTTAGTCTACGTAATTACTACTTCCATCGTGTAACGCAAGAGTTGGGTGGTAGCTACCACAAAAGTCGTGCGGGGGGCTTCGAAAGAAGACCGTCTCATTAATTGTTAGTCGGTGGTAACTACAAAGTCCTTGCGAAGGAACATATGGAGAGGCATTTTGGTCGTTTGTGGTTGAGGTCTTTATTAGGCGTATATAGGTTCTTCCATGTTGGGTCGAATCGAATGGCTGTTTCACTTTCAACGGCTCATATTAACCCCATAGTGAGCTCCAGCTATGTGATTTATCTTTAAAAAGAGACCGGTGAGTAGGCACCAAGCAAGTAGCAGGCAATAGCACATTAGTCTACCCAAGAATTTAGCACGTCATTCCCATAACGATCATAGGCTTATAGCAGGAATTTTGTGGCATGCCATGTCATTTCTAATGTGGAAGCCAGAACTCTCAAAGTATGACTGTCGGTAGGGGATTGCTGCGGCTATTAAGTGTAATTGAGAATGTCATATCTTATAGTGAGACAAAATTTTGTATGAATTTATTGGCTAAATAGGAGTTTAAAATGGTTCTTGGATATTTAACATGGGATTCTCGTCCTATTTAGCTATGTGTCCTTCTTGAGACAGGCTTGATCGACATTGGTTTTAATTGTTAGTTGATTGGTTCATTGTGGATGTATATAAAAAAAATATGATTGTAATTTAATGAAAATGATTAATTTACTAACAGAGCCTTTGATTCACCGGTTAGAATAAATAAAGAATGGAACAATGATTCTTTATGAATAGAATAGATGATAAATAAAATATAATATATATTATTTAGTTTAATTTATTTCTAAGAATTTATAATAATGATGTAATGTCAATGTTTGGTATGAAAACATAAATTTAAAATGACAAAAGAATAACTAACAAAAAGACCTAAATATCTATTAATCTCCATTAACTACATTACTATTATTATTATTATTATTATTATTATTATTATTATTATTATGTAGATTCCTTAAGGATATTTTTGTCTAACAAGTCCTCATTTTTATTCCCAACCTACTTAGAATAAATAAAGATACGGAGGATGACGGAACCCTTGGATTATATATTTTATATGTTATCTTCAACTAAACAAGGAAATAACATATTACCAATAATAGATCATAAATAAAATGGTGATTCCAATCAACCAAACACTCCCATAAGAGCATAACACGGTAATAGGTTAAGGACTCTAAAAGAAATTACCTTCTAATTGCCTAAGACTATGTTTGATTGGACATAAGGTTTTTAATGGAATGGAATGGAATAGAGTGGGATAGAATAAAATTGTTTATAATGAAATGAAATATAAATAGATGTAATATTAGGAAATTATTGTTTTGGAAGGATGAAATTGTTCATAATATAATATAGTGAAATGTTGTTTGGAAGAAGGTTCATAATGTAACATAGTAAAATATTGTTTATTATTTTACATTCTATTTTAAACTCCCTAAATTGAAAGAAACTTATTTTTACTGTTTAGGATATAATGAGATGTAATGTAAAACCTTCCTCTTCTATTACATTATATTATATTCTATTATAAACTTTCTAAACGATAAAATAATACTACATTCTATTTTATTTCATTAATAACCACTCAACCAATAATAAATTTTACCTAAAGTTAGCTGCATTGTTGCCAGATCTTTTTACCATGTTTTCTGCGATATTTGGGCTTAAAAGTCCATTTATCTGTTAATCTTTTTGACAAGCACAAAGTGGTCATGTGGGGACAAATTGCTTGCGTGTAGCTCGAGACGGCGTCACAACTCACAAGATAAGGGGTAGGCGTGAGTCGTGACACTAATAATTAAGAAATCGAACCCATGCCAAATTGATAGAGATGGAGGATTTAATCAACAAAAAGATTTTTATTAAATGAGTTTATAACGTTAAATAAATAAATGAAACATAGTTTAAATCTAATAATTATTCCATAAATGGAAATATTAATAATAAAAATAAATAAGATTGAAAAAATAAAGAACTCTTAAAGTGAAGTGTATAATAATAGATTCGGTGTCTTCTTAAACGTTAATACATATGTTTGTAATTTATCTAACTTACGAATGTTCTTTAACAATCATCCTTTAGAATTTAATATCGCTAAAAGACTCTTTCTATATTTCCAATACAATTAATGTTAATTAAATCATAAATTTCTTTTTTACTAAACGCCGGAGTAATTAATAGAATAATTATAAAATGATTTAATAAATAAAACAAAAAGATGAAATTGGGGATTGGGGCAAACTTGCTCTGGCTTCCACTTTGAAGGTGTTTATATAAACAATCAAGTTTCTTTGTACAGAAGACGAGTGGCCGTCGTCTCCCTTCTCTTTTCCGTGTCCACTACTTGCTGTGGGCCACAGATATACCAATTCCTATTTCTCTTCTTCAATTCCTCGAAGAGATGGGAGGCGGCAATGGACAGAAGTCGAAGATGGCTCGTGAAAGAAACTTGGAGAAGCAAAGAAACGCTGCTAAGGGTATGCTTTTAACTCATCCTATCCTAAACTTAAAAACCCAAACAGATTATGGTATTTTCCCCCGTCAATTCAGCGTTCTATTAGTGTAATTTCTCTTGGGGTTTTCAAAAAGATTGCGTCTTTTTAAGTTGTTCGTTTGGCGGAGTGAAAATTATTTATGGGATGGAAGATTTGGAGATTTCCCCTCTTTTGTTCCAATTAATTTTAAGGAATCAAAAACTTGGCAGGTGGGTTTTGCTGATTTCTGTGGGGAATTGTATTAACTGTCTGGTCGAGATTTATGGGTTGTTTTAGTTGTTTGACTATATTATCTCCGATCTCTGTGTAGGAAGTCAGCTCGATTCGAACAAGAAAGCGATGACCATCCAGGTATTTTTATTGTTTTCTTTCTTATTTATTTTTATGTGTTTTCCTTTTAATTAATCGGAATCATTTTTTGATAGTCATTACAACAGGATTCCTTAATATCTGTAGCAATTCGTCTTCATAATGAAATTTGTAACTGGGAAAGGCTTCTTATAATCATTTTTATGTCATCTCTACAAGGGGAAGAAAGGGACCAATAGTGCAGGGCCTGTAATCGGTTGAATTTCACTGGAATTGTATATTGATTAAATGCTTGGCTATACCTTTAAAAGAAGTTTAGGTTCATTGCTTAGATATGTTACTAATGGATTAGTGCGGGTGTTCATTTCTGCGCAGTGCAAGGTGTGCATGCAGACATTTATGTGCACTACTTCGGAGGTGAAGTGCAAGGAGCATGCAGAAGCCAAGCACCCAAAATCTGAGCTTTCTCTATGTTTCCCACATCTCAAGAAATGAAACACTTATGGGAGAGAGACTTTATAAGGATGGACCAAAAGCTACCATCCCTGTTTATTTTATGGTGTGTACCAGTTTGGAGCTTTTGCAGAACAATCCATACAAACTTGTTGTTTATGTTGGGATCTTGTTACTGTAATCTGTTTATATTAGCAGTTCTCTTGCTTATACCCTATTGCTGCTATTTGCGTGATTTGTCTTCTTGGCCGCTGAGTTGTGCACATCCAATAGAGAGCCGCCTCAACTGAAACTGAAACTGAAACTGCGGCCATGAATTACCTGTTTGAATTAAGCCAAGTCAACAGAAAAAGTTAAGGAACAACGAATCAAAATCAACGAGAAACTGAGGATTAATTAACACGAACATGTTTTGATAGCCTTGAAAACAATCCTCTGTTTCACGATGCTCGCCTTTTGTTCCTGAACTGTACCATAGTCGTTCAGCTGATGGGAACAGATCTTTTGCACCCACTATCCAGTTCTCCATGTTTCCATACAGTAAATTGAATGGTTGAGATATATTGGGACCGAAGATCTGTTCCCTCAGCTAAGGCGTATTTTGCTGCTGTTGCTTTTCAAGAAAGAATCAATTCTTTTAGGAATCACATGCGTTCTTTTAAGCTTGAAAGGTCAGACTAGAATAACATTTGATTCTACAGCCTTATAGCAAAGTCACGAGCCACGCCTAATGTTGAGAAAAGCACATGACGAGCTGATATGAAATAACTAAATTAAAATTTTCAAGTACTCCAGCAATTAATTATATTTCAGAGAAAGTCAGGCTTGGTAACATTTAACAAATAATTTGGTATGGGGAATAAAATTTACGGGTACAAACAAGTCAATTTTTTTACTATATTAAAATAATGAGTAATACAAATTGTTCTTCTCTAATATCACTAGAGGTCAATAAAATTATTTTTTTATAATAACAAGATAAAAATTAGGGAGACTTAACCTGATTGAGAAAACCTAAAAAATTTGGTAATTAATTTTAAATTGCCACTGTACTAAAAAAAGTGAGGTGACTATTCGTATTATTGCATCAAAATTAATGCAAAGGCTGCCCATAATTGCACAAAAAAGAAGAGAAACCTTTGTTATAATCCATCCATACATACATATACACACACATATAAAAGAAATATGTTGACTCTCATATATACATATATAACTTCTAATGTCTAATTCCTAATTGGATATCACCACCAATATATATATATATATATATATATATATATATAAAAGAAATATATGGGCTCTCAAAATATTTAAGTTAAATGTAACTTCTAATATCCAATTCCTACACCATCATCACATGACCACACCCCATTTTTATTTATTATTTATTTTTATGTGTAACTAACTAACATAGGCTTATAATCCCCAAAACATAAACACAAACACAAAAACATACTAAAAGTTCCACATAGATGCCAAAAGATCCATTTAATTGCAATCTTTCTCGAGATTAGAAAGAAATTGACTAACTATATCGACTGCATGAGCAATATCTGTTAAGTCAGGAGAACTTTACGATAATTAATTTTGATGACAATCAAATAATAATAATAATGTTAGAAATAAATGAACTAGTTTGATGAGTGTGTTAAGTGTGCAGAAGAAAACAAAATACAGAAGAAGCAGAAGGCAGAAGAAGTAGAAGACAGAAAAAGCAAAGAAATATAGAAGAAGCGCAAACATACAAAAGAAGCAGAAGACAGAAGAAGTAGAAGACAGAAGAAGCAAAGAATACAGAAGAAGCACAAACATACAGAAGAAGCAGAAGACAGAAGAAGTAGAAGACAGAAGAAGCGCAAATATACAGAAGAAGTACAAATTACAGAAGAAGTGAAACACAGAAGAAACAAAGCACAGAAGAAATGAAACACAGAAGAAACAAAGCACAGAAGAAGTAGAAACACAGAAGAAGCAAGACACAGAAGAAAAGTACTGAAGAAGTAGAAACACAGAAGAAACAAAGCACAGAAGAAGTAGAAACACAGAAGAAGCAAGACACAGAAGAAAAGTACAGAAGAAGTAGAAACACAGAAGAAACAAAGCACAGAAGAAGTAGAAACACAAAAGAAGTAAAGACACAGAAGAAAACACAGACGATACAAAGCAGAAGATACGCTAGTACGTCGAGTAGTTAGTTAGTTGGAGTTAGTTATAGAACTTAACTAAATAGCAGTTATCAAGAATTATGAAGTGATTATCAAGACTCAAGAAGCGGTTATCAAGATTCAAAGAAGCAGTTGGAGACCTAGACTATAAATACGAGTCGTAGTCGAAGATTGAACAACTTTGATCTTTGCAATTTTACAACTTTTCACCCTTTCAGAAACCTTTGATTCTACAACTTTTGAGCGTTCAAGTGTATACTTAAAAAAATTTTGTAGTACGATACTAGAGAGCTAAACCTACTGTAACAATAGCTCACGATATCTTTCTAGTGAGAGAAAGAAAAGGCTAAGAGCCTGAAGAGGCTAAGATAGCTGAAAGAATACTTGGTGTAAGAGACCTGAAGAGGCTCGAGAAGAAAGAAAGAATACTTGTAATTTGTTGAAGTATAGTAAATACTTAGACAAAATCTGAGGACTGGACGTAGCCCACAGTTTTGGATGAACTAGTATAAAATCGCAGTGTCTATCTTCTATCCCTCAACTTATTCTATTTTGTTCTTAAATAGGTATATAGAAGTTATTTGCGATTTAACTCATAACAATTTTATGATAGTCTTTTAACAAGTTAGAGAAGTTCTTATCAGAAATATTAAAGATTTTATATTTGCGAAAAGAATACACAATTCAACCCTCCTTCTTGTGTATATCATATCCTGTACGTAATTTCTATATTAACGTGTGATTTACTTTAAGATCAAGTTCTGTCTAAAAGATGGTATATAAAATGTGTCTCGTAAAACTAATATAAATCTCGTATCAAGGTTTAAACCTACATCTCCTAAAAAAAAACATCTACCTCTTCATTGTTGCCGATTATCAGCTTCTCTCCTTTAGTTGGCCTTCTCCTAGATGTGAACCCCTGTGCATTGTGGAAACAACATGATTATAAGCTCCACTATCTAACCACCAAGAACTTGATGTGGTTATAGCTACATTGGATTCATAAATCATATAGGCCAAGGAGTTACCTGACAGTTCCTGCTTAACCTTCCACAGCTTGTACTTCGGGCAATCGACCTTTCTATGCCACTTCTTCTTACAGAAGAAGCACCTCATATCTTTTATGTGAAGTGGGCCTTTGGCAATGCTGGATTGTCCAGTCTAAATCTATAGAGAGGGTTTGGGTTTCTTACCCTTATCCTTAGGCTGTTAAGGTTTAGCCTTCCCCTTACCTTTGGCAGCTGCAAACAGGGCTATATTAAAAGAACTCTTAATCTTCTCCTCAGCCACAACACACTAGGAAATTAAGGCATTGATGTCCCAATTCTCATTCTAAGAGATGTAAGAGTTAGCCAACATCTCAAATTTTTGAGGGAGAGTATTTAGTGCTTGATGCATTATGATCCAGTCAAAAATAGGTACATCTAGTGCCTTCAACTTATTCTAAAGGTGAACCATCCTGATATTATACTCTCTAATGCCTCCTCCTCTTGTATACCTCTTAGAGAACAACTCTTTAATCAAGGTTCTCTGCTCCGCATGAAAAGATACGTTGTATCTCTGGGAAAAGTTATCCATAAACTCCTTCGCTATGACTGTATTTGGTAATCTACTTAGCAAAGGACCTAGGATTGATCTCTTGATGGTCAAATAGCACATCCTATTTGACCGCTTCCAGATTGCCACTGTTGCTTTATCAGCTTCTGAGCTGATATCAATAAGTGGAGAAGGCCTCTCGATATGTATCGTCATGTTAACATCAGCCATCTGCAGGGCAAACTCAACATCCTTCTTCCACTTCTTGAAATTGAAACTATTTAAGGTCTTAATTGTGACAGCATTGTTGTTTACGAAAAAAGCTACTGAAAAATAGAGAAGACAATGTAAATATCAGTATAATTTTAGGATAACAGTGATACTTAATGTATTAAAGCAGTATCCATACCGAGAATCCAATCACACATATTATGAAACACCTTCAGGTTTAATACATAATACATGCAATTAGACCTACACATAAAAGCGATCAGAGTACAAATCATCAACTCTCATGACACTACCACCTTTAGGTGAATAGATCATTTAAGCAATGACCTTCCTCCACCTAATGCCTTTATAAACCTCTCAAAACCCTATGTAAGGTCAACACCTTTTAGTAGAATAACCAAACATAAGGCCAGAGACATCCCCAACATGTGAGCAGAACAATCCAAAACACTAACTTGAAAGGCCACTTTGGTGACTACATCCTCATTAGTACCCTAAAAAGTCCACAAACACAAGGGATACACCTTTATGTCATCCTCCCATTCTATATGGACGTAATGTATGTGAAAATCAACTACAAATGCAAAAACCAAATACACAGTCAAATAATCACATATTGTTACTGAAAACATTGTCTTTAAACTCTATTTGAGAGTTTTATTTAAAAAATTTCTCAATGAGAGTAACTTTCATACATTTCCAAATACCGAACCTACCATACGAGACATAAAACTTTAAGTGTTTCCCTTATGCAGTTCGAAGCATGAAAACACACTCAAAATCATCTTAAAAAAGCTTTAAAACCTTTTGTTGGAATCTAATTACTATCGTAATAAATCCAGAAAATTTTAAAAATCACTTAAAAAATTTCCCCAACCAAAAAACTTACCTAAAATGCGTCAGGGTAACTTTATGAGAATTTTGAAATTTTCCTTTTTTTATGCTGACATCAGTATGATGTCAGCTAGTACTATAACATTGACGTCAGCACAGCACTATGAGCTGACATTAGCAGGCGTCATGCCTACAAAATGCACGCACGCGCCAAATCACATGCCCCCCATGTGCATGCGCGCGTTCACTGTATGGTGCGTGTGTTACACACACCGACATATGTCTAAATTGTTGTCGTCCACATGTTGGGATAGATGGGGGCGCGTGCGATGCACGAGCCAACCATCCGATGCCCATGGGAAAGCGGACTGCGTGAGGTGCGTGCGTTGCACGTGCCACACCTGTTTGTCACCCGTGGAGCCATGTGGGAGATGTTGCATGCGCTAACCAGCACGCGCTCGATGGTACAATCGCCCTCGAACGGAGAGGACAATTTCTATTAATCTCGGGATCATTTTTCGTTCTTTTTGGCCAATTTTTGACCCATTTTTCATAGCTAGCTTTATGTATACCACATTTACATAATCATATACGCAAAAAAAACTGAAAAACGAATCAAAAATTGGTGAAACCATAATGGGTGAAAATCGAAAAACATTCATTTTTGGCAACCTGATCACGTAACCGCTCTGATACCACGTGTAACACATAGCATAGACCTTATTACATGTCCTGGATCGTTCATAAAAGGGTTAAAAATGAAGAAAATGCGAAATACTTGATTTCAGTTCCATCTTGACTTCCGAAGCGATTTTTGTGGCCAAAACGAGTTCCAATCTCCCAGGACCTTCAAGGCAACCATTCATCGACACGTGGTTAACGTCCTTCTACAGTTTTCTCAATACGTAAGTGCTCTTAACGAGTCAGAGGATCCGTATGCTTACGGATGGTATGAGCAACTGCAGGAGAGCTTAACCTTTATATATAGCTTCCATATCGGGCTTCCTCATCATAAGCCTAATATGGATTCGGTCCACACTAATCGAGATCCATTTTCTTCTCGAACTTTGACCAATTGCTTTAGATCATTTATTAGGCCATTTTATTACCCTTATCTAGATCAAAATACGTAACTTAATCAATAAGTTATTGAAAAGCCAAAAATTATAATTAATAATTATCCAAATAATGGAAAGGACAAATTTGTCCAATACCATCACCTATTTTATGATCATCTATTTATTCAACAGAACAAGATAAGAACAGATCTGAACTGAGAAATAGAGTTTCGGGTCAATTCAATGGCGTGCTCAAATTGGGTCTATAATGTCAGGATTTGGGTACGACTGGCACGTGAATGGAAAGCCAGTTTCTTGGCCGCTACTGATGAGTAGTGCCATTGCTCATTATAACCAAACTACCAATAGCTGTGTAGGCTCCTTTCCTCGAAATTCTCCCCCTCTTTGACTTTTTTGTTTGTTGCAATCATCCTCTTCAGCTTTTCGATCTAAATAGGGAAAAGAATAATAAAAAAATAGAACCTGCATTCCTATACTAAGGTAAGCAATGAGATTCGTTTTGTACATTTATAAAAAAAATCTTTGGCACAAATAAGATTTTAAGGCAAAAACAACAAAAATAACCCTATGTTTGCTTTTGATGACAAATTAAACCTTAACATTTTAGGACGTTTGATTAGAATATTCAAATTAAATCCTATGTTAATAGAAAAATGACAGAAATATAACGTCGTCTTTATTCTGCCATGTCAAAAGTGACGGAAATATAACAATGTCTTTGTTTTATCACGTCAGCGATAATATAACAAAATTTTATAATATTATTATAGGTTCTATATTGCCATGTGACACTATAGGATTCGCTTATTTAAAATTAATTATTAAAATTATTAAGTTTTATTTAATTTAACCTAGTGAATTCCTCATTTTCATCATTAATAGCAAAGTATTCATTCTTTTCAACAAAGGCCATATTAGCTAAAACCTAACGAGCAATCACAATCATCAAAACCTTCTTTTCCCTCTTTTGTGAAGATGATTTCAAGAATGACTAGCCAGTAACAATCAACTCAATCACAATAAAAGCAACATGACATTAATAAACTAGAATATATAAAGCAACACATCCCAACCATGCAGTGTTCCTGTAACCTGTACATAATGTTTATCCTCACCTGCACATATCAAGATCAAAACTTTAATCAACAATAACCCACCCATCAACAAATAGATCCCATGGTTGCACCTTTGATTCTTATAATAAGCATAAAACAAAAACCTATAAACCCCAAGTACGCAATCAAATAGTTGTAAACTCGAAATCCCACAAATCCTAAAAGCATTTCCTCTGTTAATTTTTTATTCTTAATCTCTAAGGATTCAGATTCTCTAGTTACGACTAGAAGGATTCTTCTCTAGTAATAGTGAACATTTGGTTTACAAGCTTAAAAGATCCATATATGACTTGAAACAAGCATTCCGTCAGTGGTATTTAAAATTTCAAGATGTTATCTTATTATTTGGTTTTGAGGATAATATCATGAATCAATATAGAAGGTTATTGGGAGAAATTTTTATTTTCTTGTCTTATATGTGGATGACATATCACTTGCAACTAATGATATGAATTTGTTACATGACATGAAACAATTTATCTCTAAGAATTTTGAAATGAAAGGTATGGGTCATGCATTTGATGTCATTGACATTAAGATCAATCGAGATAGATTTTGTAGTATTTTTGATTTGTCTCAAGAAACCTATATTAATAAAGTTTTAGAGAGATTTTAGCTAAAAGATTGTTCACCAAGTGTAGCATCCATTGTGAAAGGCGATAAGTTTAATTTGGACTAATACCTGAAAAATGATTTTGAAAGGGAACTAATGGAAAACATTTCATATGCTTCTATAATCAGAAGCTTAATGTATGCTTAGGTTTGTAGAAGACCTGAAATTGCATTTATTGTTGGAATGTTAGGCAAATATCATAGTTACCTAGGATTAGATCACCGAAGAGATGCAAAGAAAGTATTTAGGTACCTTTAAGGGATCAAAGATTACATGCTTTTGAGAAAATTGATTATTTTGGATTTAGAATAAGCACAGGGTTTATTTATTAAGTAATGTTACCACATCTATATTGATACAAAATATAATATATTTTTATTCATGGAAGATAATACTCAACTATTAGATGACCAAGTTAAATGTATGGATCACGTGGGAGAATGTGAGAATTTCCTTATTTTGGGTAGATTTAATACCCATATATAGTCCAATGTTATATAATTAATGTCTCAAAATTCAATTATGTACATTACAATATGAGAAAATATTATAAGAGTTTCATGAAAACAACATTGATTATTTTGGACTTAGAATAAGCATAGGGTTTATTTATTAAGTAATGTTACCACATATAGATTGATACAAAATATAATATATTGTAATTCATGAAAGATAATACTCAACTACTAGATGACCAAGTTAAATGTATGGATCAAGTAGGAAACTGTGAGAATTTTCATATTTTGGGTAGTTTTAATACCCATAAATAATCCAATGTTATATAATTAATGGATATAAATGATCTATTTTTGTGGTAGCAATCAATGTGCTTAATGGGAGCATATTAATATATTTTTTCTTATAGATTTTTTTGGGTCCTTAAACTTTTTACTCTTTAGAAAATATGCACCATTGACTATATAGTTGGGAACTTATACTCAACTACTAGATGACCAAGTTAAATGTATGGACCAAGTAAAAGATTGTGAGAATTTTCATATTTTGGGTAGTTTTAATACCCATAAATAGTCTAATGTTATATAATTAATGGATATAAATGATCTGTTTTTCTGGTAGCAGTCAATGTGCTTAATGGGAGCATATTAATATATTTTTTCTTATAGATTTTTTTGGGTCCTTAAACTTTTTTTTTCTCTTTTGAAAATATGCACCATTGACTATATAGTTGAGAACTTAGGAGAATTGAAAAAACACAGACTTTCTAAGCAAAAAACATTAAAGCAGAAGTTATATCAATTTACTCCGTATTTAGTTTATTTGTTATTAATATATGTTATTGTTGAATATATGTTGAATTGGCTTATACCCATATATATCTCACATCCTCCATATAAGTTAGAACAGATGTGAAAGACGGAACAATTGCATCCCACAAGCGTAGAATTTACAGCGCACCAATCTTCATATTCTGGGGTTTTACCCATTCTTCATAATTGTCCCCATTCAAGATTACCGGACAAATCGCAATTCCAGGATTGTTTGCAGAAGTCATGGATGTTTTGGTCGTATTTTTTATTAATATATTTCTATATTATTACATGCTTAAACCCTTTCCAGTCTTAATTATATCTTCGATAATAACCTTATTGTTTATCATTTTATAATTTATTACTGACAACTCTCAGCTGATTCCATTAAAATAATTAATTATAAGTTGGTTCAGCCGAATTCTGACGAGGCTGTACGCTACCGTTTGGATCCATGGAGACAACTGCTGAACACGAGAATTCTGGCTTAAGGAATCCTGCAAAACAAAGAAGGCACGTCGGGGGTTGTT
>JAOTAY010000006.1:4839214-4853525 GCA_025629805.1 Erythroxylum baracoense
GAGAAAAATCTCTAAAAGAAACTCTATGTTGCTTTTCCACTAAATAGTAAGGACACTTTCTCAAATGAACACTATCTTTCGCAAATATCACCTTCTTTTTAACCAACATTGTCATACCTTTCTTGCTAATATGACATAGTCTCTTGTGTCATAACTCAATTCTTTAAGGCATTCACAATGCTTTTAGAGAGCTTTGCTTACAGTTAATAAAGAGTAGAGCACTTGCTACCTCTAGCCACAATTACAGACTCCTTTGTGAGTTTCCATTGGCCATTGTTGAAGGTGTTATAGAATCCCTTATCATCGAGCCTACTTGTAGAAATCAAATTTGATCGAATATTTGGGACATGAATAACATCTCTTAAAATTAATTTTGCACTAAAAGAAGTATCCAAGAAAACATCTCCAATACTAGCAACTTTTTTCTAAACCATTATTCTTTATTTGCGCAACTTCATAATCACTTGGGTTGTAAGATATGAAGAAATCTAGATGAGATGTAGTATAGATGGAAGCACCGCTATTAATAACCCAATTTGTCTTATGAGTAGCTAAGTTAGCCATATTGTCTTCATATATGATGGGAAATGGTTCGGTGGCAGTAAACACTCTATTATCATCACTGTTGTCATGTTTCTTCTCATCCTTACCTTAGCTCTTCTTGTTCTTTCTTTTGAACGTTCGATAGTACCTTTTAATGTGCCCTTTCTTGTGACAATAATGGTATTCAACATTAGTAAATTTATTGGATTTTCCCTACTATTGTCTCTATTTTTCGAACCCTTAGTCTAACTCCTTCCTTTGGATTTTATAGAAAAAACCTCTAAATGAGATGAGGAAGTACATTGTGGCCTTTATCTCATCTCTTCATTCAGAGCACCACATTTAACAAAGACTATTGTTACAACAACATTTGGAGCAGAGTTGGTCAAGGAGATCTTTAAGGTCTCCCATGAGTCCGATAATGAAGCAAGTATCATAAGAGCAAGTACATCATTGTCAAATTTGACACCCATGTTCGACAAGTAATCCATATTCCCTTGAAATTCATTCAAGTTATCTACTATTGATATACCCTTCTGGTATTTCAACAACATTAGTCTTGACAAATAAAGTGGTTTATTGTTGCCGATCTTCGAAACATACAACTCCTCTAGCTTGTTCCATAAGGTCTTTACATTTGTCTCACTCCATATATGGTTGTACACATTGTCCTTATCAAATTGTCAAATTTTTTTCTAACCCACACACTTGTGATTAAATTCTGATTCCTTATCAATTTTACCTTCAGGTTTTTTATTTGAAAAATTTGGTAAGTGCAACTTTATAAAAAATAGAAGAACCTTCATCTTGTTCTTCCATATGTGGTAATTGGTGTTGGTTAGATTGACCATCTTTTAAAACTTTCCCTTAATGACTCTATAGGATAATTAAACCAATAGCTCTAACATCACTCTATTAGGAAAAGCACACTACAAGCTAACATCATAACCAAATAACTAAATTAATTTCCCCAAATACTGACTGGGAAGAAGTAATCAGTTATAGTTCTCTCATAAATAAAAGATAAAATCAAACATTGCAATAAGCAATAACTAATTTTTAACGTGAAAAATCTTCCCAGTCTAGGGAGTAAAAACCACAGGTACAAGCTAGTCGAATCTTCCACTATATCAAAATAATGAGTAATATAAATTATTCTTTTTTAGCACCACTAGAGGCAATCTTAAAATAAATCTTCAAAAAAATTAATTCTTGGTAATAGCAAAATAAAAATTAGAGAGATTTCACCCAATTAAGAACACCCAAAAAACTTTTGACAATTAATCTTCAATTACTGCCGAACCATAAAAAGTAGAGTGAATGAATCTTCTCCCTAAGCAAATTTTTATTATTACTACAAAACTAGCACAAAGGCTGCCTACAATTCTATAAAAAAGAAGAAGAAGAAGAAACCCTTCTTATAATAAACACACATATATATAAGAAATACATAGCGCCCAAAATATCCAAATTAAAAATAAATTCTAATATTCAATTCCTAATTGGATATCATCACCTTCACATGCACACACCTTACTTTTATTTATTTATTTTTATGGGTACATAAAGCATGGTCCTATTGAGTAGGACTCCCAACACATAACCCAAGGCACCATCACTTGGTGAAGGGATGTTTATTTTGAAGAGTTGAAGGCAATAAGAAGCAGGTGCAGATGTGAAATATCATTAGCTTTTACTTCTGAAAGATATGACAAGCATAAACAGAAGCTTTAAGTCCAAAACTTTTCCACATCATTATGTTAATGTAAGTCCTGTAGTAGGCTCTTGTTTTGACTAAGCCATGTGCTAAATAATCCCCCTTCTCCATGTCTTTGTGTCACTCGCTTAGTTAGAAATTTGTCATTTAGGTTGTTGGATAGTATATCATCTCCCCCATAATACAATATGTGAAGTATTGAAAGGTTCATTATAAATCACCATTGGTTCATGACTGCTTTTATTAGCATATTGATTTAGAATAAGTTCATAAAGAAAAATGTAAGTATGAGTTGAGTTTCAATTGTGTCCCATGTAACCTGTCATTTTGCTCTTATCTGTTTGTACATTTATATATAAAAGAAGAAATAGAATCAAAGTATCTTCAGTTTTAGGAATCTTAAGGAAAAAAGAACGACTGAAATTTCAACCTTAAAGTTTTCATTATAATACAAATTAAACCTTAACGTTTCAGAGTGTTCAAGTTCAATCCTAATATTTTCAAAATATTCAAAATAGATCATCAATCGATGGAAATTTTAATGGGATTAAACTTCCATCAGTACATCATTTTTAAATTTTTAAAAATCAGTTGGTAGATTCCACTACCACATGCAGGCTAACGACATAATATGCTCCACCAATAGACTAAAAAAATATTACCACTTTATTTATTTATTTATTGAAAAAATATATTTTATTTTTAAAAATCTCTTGGTAGAGCCCACATGGCTTAATATAGCCTTCACGTGGAAATGGAGTCCACTAACAAATTTAAAAAAAATACAAAAAGTGTTACGTTAGCAATGACATGGTACTTAACTGACAAAAGTTTAGCCCCGTTAAAATTTCTATCTATTGAGGATCTATCTTAAACGTTTTAAAAATGTTACGATTGAACTTGAATGCTCTGAAATGTTTGAGGTTTAAATTATTGTTTTTGTCCTAAAAAAAAGACAATATCAAGCATAGATGTAAAATTCCCATCTATTTAACATTTGAAGGAAATAGAAGCAAATTCCGAAAAGGAGAAAGATGATGGAGTTAACTCCTCTTTTTTCTTTTCTTAATTATTCTTAAAATAAAAAATCTTTTTTACCTATACACATGGATATTATATTGTCAAAATGGGATGGGAATTAGAAGGGATCCATCTTCCGTGACATACTATAGAAAAGTCAACTTAATTGCATTATTAACATAATTTAATTTATGTATATTTAACAAATTAAAAAATTAAAAATTATTATTTTTATATTTTAAATTAATATTACAAAATTAAATAAAAGTTTTTACTTAAAATATAATTTAATGTTCAATCTACAGTCTGACTAACATAAACTTTTCTCTTTTTCTCTGCACCAAATCATTATCGTCTTTTATGGTAAGCTCGAGCATCTCTTCCTTTTCTTTCTTAGTTATTCACCTTTATTCTTTGTCCCTTTTTTTCTTATATCGACTCTTTTGACATATATGTTTTTGTGTTTAAATTTGATTCTTTTTTCAATTTTTATAGTTGTTTTGGTATTTTTGGCAACCTCTCTTTTCGATCTATTTGAATTGTGCTAAGAGTCATAAATCTATTGACCTTAAAACCTTTTGTTTTTTTGAATTTTTTGTTAAATGAATTTTTTATGGTTTTCACTATTTTATGAAATTTATCTAGTAATATTGAATATGCTAGATTATTTTAAAAATGTGGTATATGTAACTTGATAGGTTGATTCTAATGAAAACGGGTCCAATAGGATAGCTATTGGGCTTAAAAAAATATAGTCAAAAGGGATTTCAAATCCCTCCCCTCTCCCTTTAAAATTGGTGATTATAAAAAGAACAAAAAAAACATTGTTAACATATTTTTGATCATTAAAGAATCTAGAAAAAATGGAGTGGAGAGAAATCACAAGAACATTTGCTTTAGATTTTCACGTAAAGAAAAATTAATAATCATATATCAAAGTAAGTTTCCATTTCCATTATTATTTATATAGAAGCAAAACACTTGGACTTTTAAAATTGCATTAAAAGATCCTATATTTTAAGATTAGACTTATTTAGAATTAAAAATTGTAATTTGTATCATAATAAGCTATAATGCCTTTCAATCACCATTAAAGTTAATTATAGTCTTGTACTGCCATTAATGGTGTTTTGGATTTTTAGAACACACATAGGAATGTTTATGGTGCTTCCATATTGTTATGAGCATGAATGATTTATAAAAATAACATAATAGGGAGTTTTTCATGTTCTAATTATATTTATGAATTATTTTGGTCGATTTTGATGATGGATCAAGGTTTTCTAGATAAAATATAAGTGTTTATGGTGAATTTTTTGGGTTCTTAGCTTGGAATTGCTCCTAGTATCAAATAGAGGCTATAAAAAATGAAAAATGAAGGATTTGAGTTGAATTAGTTGCTGCCCGCATTAGAGGCTTCCAATGCACTTATCAAAAGGAATCAGTTCTTGGTTTTGTGTCTAAAACTTATTCGATTAAATGTCTATTACATGGAAAGCTTGTTAGTCACCAAAGGGGACTAGCTTGAAAAGATATTTAGGCATTTATGCATTTTCAATTGTTCATATTTATTTGATGCTATTAATGACATAAAAGATTAATTTGAATAATTAAGATTATTAATTATAACACTAAAGAGGTCACACCCAAAGATGGACCATTACTTATGATTAATGATATTAAAGAGACTTATTTATAGAGTTGGTGAATGTGATTGTATATCTGAAGATAACATATGTATTAACTTAAGTATCATTAATTGTCTATTGAAGAAAGTTTACGTTAACACAATTATTGCTTAAAATTACATATTCAAGTATCACATACAGGTGAACCTAAATACATGATCAAAGTTTATTGTTTGTTTGAATCCATTAAGGTTATTTAAAGCATTAATGTGTGAGATTATATATTGTTTGCATCTTCTACTAAATTGTTTGCTTTAATGGGTTTATTAAATTTAAAGAACTAAATTATAAGGATTGATCCAAACAAATCTAATTTTAACTAGGCTTTATGGATTTGGAACAAGCAATAGTTTTGAGTGAAAAACTCGTAGTCATTACTGAGACCAATACAAAAACTGATAAATTTTTTCATAATGCTTGGAAGCGGTCAAAATAGCTTAAGCTTGAACTTGATGTAAATGACGATGGATGAAAATATTAAGTTATCAACGCGCAAAATGGATAGTACAAGGGAATTTAAAATGAAAATTAATGAGTACTCTCAATTGGACATAGTTGATAAGTTTATTGTAGGGAACTTAATGAGTGAGCTAAAGACTAAGAAGTTTGACTGGTCACAATCCATTCATAATCATGTAATGGGCATGAAAAATCGATGGGTATGGATATGAATGAGTCCTTTCTAGTTCAATTTGTTATCAACTCATTTCCTCCCAAATTTGACTAGTTGCAAATGAATTACAACACCTCTTAAGGGAAATGAAACTTTTAGAAAATTAAGTTAATATTGTTTCAGGAGGAAAGGAGGTTGAAAAAGATGAACAAGCAGTATGTCCACCATAAGGTTCATGATGGAGCTAGTAGCAATAAACCTAAACAAGGTAAGAAAGACAAGAAGAAGGGCAAAGCTATAATGAAAGTTAATGAGGAGCAAGTCCATAACAAATAGAGATTTTTTTGCAAGAAGACTGGTCAATTAAAAAAAGATTGCTTGAAAAGAAAGGTATGATTTGAAAAGAAAGGTATATATACTATGTTTCAAGATGTTTTTAATCAAATCTTATTGAAGTGTATAATAATATATAGTGGTTAAATTCTGGAGTAGCTAGTCACATTTGATATATTACATAGGGATATATGAAATTTTCAATTCTATTTATAGGTTGGATTGAAAGGAATCCCTATGTTATAGGGAATAAAATGAAGGAACAAATAGAAGGGATTAGGATGTATAAATTGATCTTGGGCACTAACTATCATTTTCATCTAAAAAAATGTCCTTATATTTTTGAATATGGTAGGAATCTAGTTTCTATTAAAATGTTGAATGATATGTGATTTAACTTTAAGACTAGAAATGGTTTTTTTTTCACTATACAGACATAAGTACTATTATGGTTCTGGCTCTTTAGTTGATTTCTAATATCATTTCAATGTTGATGTTGATTTTACTAAATGTCTGTTTTATATTGAGCACAACATAAGTAGAAAAAGTAGTGCACATAATGAGTGTTCTATTTTCTCATGGCCCCAAAGGTTAGGTCACATATCTAAAGAAAGGATGATGAGGTTAGTGAAAAGTAAAATCGTTCCTTAACTGAATTTTTCTAACTGGGATGTGTGTGTTGATTGCATTAAATGCAAGCTAATCAAATGCATACTAAGGAATCCAACTATAAGAAGTAGTTAACTCCTTGAGTTGGTACACATTGACATCTATAGTCCTTTTGACGTTATATCTTAGGGCAGTGAAAACTATTTCATCAATTCTATTGGTAACTTCTCACAATGTTGTTACATGTATCTATTTCATGAAAAGTATCAGCTAGTAAACATCCTCAAGGTGTTCATTAATAAGGTGGAAAGTATATTAGATAGAAAAGTAAAAGTAGTGAGCCCTGATAAAGGTGGTAAATAATATAGTAAGTTTGATGACAAACAATGTATGGTCCATTTGCAAAGTACTTTAAAAATCAAAGCATATGTATACAGTATATAATGCTCAGTAAACCATAATAAAATGGTGTAACTGAGAGGAAAAGGCATACTCTTATAGATATGATAAGGAATATGTTAAGTTACATTACTATATATGTATCCTTGTGGATGCATGCATCAAAGATTGTCGCATATCTGCTTAATATGGTTCTTAGTAAGGTAGTTCCTAAGATGCCTTATGAACTATGGAAAGAAAAGAAATATAGTTTGAGATACCTTCACATTTGAGGTTGCTCAACAGAAGTAAAGATATATAATCCACATGAAAAGAAGTTTGATGTAAGAACTGTTAATAGTCATTTCATTGGATATCACAGAAAGTCGAAGGGGTACAAATTTTATCCTGACTATAGTATAAGAATAATGGAGTTTGGTAATGTTTTTTTCATTGAGAATGATCAATTCTATAGAAGTGGGGAATCATAAAAGTTGGATATTTAAGAGATTCGAGTGGAAACTCCTACACTTTGTATTTCTCCTAAGGTTATTTTACTTCTTATTGTATCATAGTCTTACAACATGTTAGAATAACAAATAAATTTTCAAAATCCATAAGATGAACATGTAGGTGATGGGCCAATTAAAAATGTGCAAGTCACAAATGAACAAGTGGTAGACGAACTATAAAAATAATATTATGAAGTTTTATAAGGCAGAAAAAAAACCAGCTATTTCAGATGACTATGTAGTTTCTCATTTGAACATGAATGTGACTTGAGTATTAATGATAATAAAGTCTCATTAAAAAAAGCTATGAAATGTAGCAAATCCAAAAAGCGGTTTAATGTTATAAAAGAAGGGTTAAAATTAATGGATGATAGCAAAGTCTAGGAGCTAGTGCAGTTTCCTAAAGGTTCAAAGTGAATAAGTTATAAATGGGTCTTCAAGATCAAATAAGACTCGAAAAACAACATTAAAAGGTATAAGGCTAAACTTGTCGCCAAAGATTACACTTAAAAAGATGGCATTGATTATAAAGAGACCTTTTTTCCATTTTCAAATAAAGACTCTCCAAGAATTGCTATAAATTTTGTGGCTCATTATGATCTAGAGATTCACCAAATGGATATAAAGACCACCTTTGTAAATGTTGACATAGAAAAAAAAGTTTATGTAAACCAATTAAAAGGGTTCTCAACCATAAGAAAGGAAAACTCGGTATGTAAGTTAAAGAAGTTGATATTGGACTGAAAGAAGCTTTTTGAAGGTGGTATCTCAAATACAATGATACCTTTACATTAAATTATTTTGCTAAGAATACCATTGTAAGTATACCTACATGAAGTTTAGTAAACACGTGTTCATTATTTTGTTGACAATATCCTTCTTGTTATTAATAATGTTGGCTTGTTACATGATGTAAAGAAGTTTATTTCTAATAACTTTAAAATGAAAAATTTGTGAGGCATCCTAAAGAATAGAAATCTTCCATAATAGATCATCAGGATTGTTAGGATTGTTTAAAAAAGGCTATATCAATAAAGAGTTAAAGAGATTTAGAATAGAAAAACTCTCCACAAGAATAGTTCAAATTTAAAAAGGAGTCAAGTTTAGCGAAATGCAATGTCCCGAGAACATTTTTGAATGAAAGGCAATGAAATTTATTCCCTATGCATCAGTGGTTGACATATACTTAGACATGCACTCGATCGGATAGCAGCTATATTATTGGAATGTAGGTCGATATTAAAATAATCCTAAAATAGACTACTGGAAAGCTATAAAGAAGGTCTTTAGGTATTTATAAGGCATCAAGGATTACTTGCTTATATACATAAGGTTAGATTATCTCGAAGTGGTTGACTACTTCGATTTAAACTATTTTGGATATGTGGACTCAAAGAAATCCACTTTCAGTTACATATTCTTATTAGCTAAAGGAGTGGTTTCAAGTAAGAGTGGAAAATAGTTTGACATTGCTACTTCTACTTTGGGGGTTGAATTTGTGGTATGCTTTGATATATTTTGGTTGTGAAATTTTGTTATGGGACTTGATATTGTTTTTTTATAAAAAGGTAAAGAATTGTATTAAGTATAAAAGGTCCTCACAAGAACAAGAAACTCAAACAATACAACACAATGATAGTGTTTAGTCAAGAGCATAAAACAAGCTGCAACAACAACATTTCAGAAACAACAACATCTTCAAATAAAAGATAAAACACAGGTAAAATGGATAGTTTCACAAAAATGGGTTAAGCGCAGATCACGTCTTACTCCATTTACCCAACCCTACCAAATTAAGGTTGGGTGTTTGGTGCCCTCTGGGTCCGGTAGCATAGCCACATCAGAAGAGCGATTTATGGTCACCTCTTGAATATCATCCCACGTCTTGGTTCAGAGCTATATTCGTAGTGTTCAGAGTCAACAGGCACATCTGAAGGGGAAGGACTCCACTTTCCAGGTACTTTCATTCAAAGTTTACGATCCACTCTTTTAATCGATAGTAGCCATTTTTGCAAGTTAATTAATTAATTCTCCATGAAGATGCCATATTAGGGTTGACTCTTTCTGACTTAGTAGAATATACTAGCTTCTCTTTGATTCCATCGATTATTGAGCACAGTACCTCTTTTTTGGAATGAGCTTTGTTTTGAAATTGTTTGTTGTTTTTCTCTCGCTATAACCCCTTTATGGAAGAGGTGAAGGATATGATATAAATATGTTCGTTGTATCTAGAAGTATTGTTCAGCTTCCGGAGCCATTCGAGTGCTTCTGTGAAGGTTATGCCTGCATTAAAAATTAGATATAACTCCTGTATCTTCTCCCATATAAACTTGGAAAAGGGGCAGTGAAAGAATAGGTGATTCCTAGATCCTTCCTCTATCTCACATAGTACACAGACAGTAGTGGTAGTAATAAAGTGCATTCTGTCCATTATGCTTAACTTACTAAGCACAGTAAGTCATAGAAGAATAGAGTAACTAGGCATGAGTGACTTATGCTAAATAATAGGATACAATATCTGCCTTGAGTTGTTTTGATTCTGCCACTTTCTAAAACTAGCAATGTTGAAGGTGTTTGGAGGTAGGTTAGGACATTGGAATATGTCCTCCTTATCTAGGTTTGGTTGGCAGTTAGGAGTGAGGTACTGCAATTCCGATGGAATGTTCCATTGGCCCCCTTAGTAAGATGGAGTTAACTTTCGAGTTGATAGGAAATCCATTCTAAAACTGAAGAGCTTAGGGAGATCTAATTAGGGGGCCTTTACCTATCCAATTATCAAACCATAAATAGGCCTTTCACCATTTCCAACCTTACAAGACATCAAAGGTTTTAAGATAGGTCTTAACTTCAACAGTTAGATCAAGGGCCAAGAGAAGGAAGGTTTTATAGGGATAGACCAAAGGCTAGATCCTTTCAGTATATAGCTATGAAACCATCGAATCCATAGAGATTTCTTTTACAATAAGATATTCCATAGATTTTTGTTCAATGCTGATTTATTGAAAGTGACAATAGGAATCATTCCTAATCCTCCCTCTTCTTTCCTTTTGCAAACTTCTGACCATTTAACCTTAGCAAAGTGACTGTCCAAGTTTAAGTTTCCCCACAGAAATCTTCTAAAAAACTTCTCAGTGGTTTTGATTACACCTTTAGCTAATAACATGTTTGAGGACCAGTAAACATGAAGAGAATTCAAAATAGATTTGATGAGCTACGATCTCCTGCCAAAAGAGAGAACCTTATTAGACCATATATTTAATCTTCTCTGTATTTTTTCTATCAAGGGAAAGCATTCAGTATCTTTTTGAGGTAATAGATAGGCATAAAAGTCAAAAGAGCTGGCTTCCTTCTCATCCCTGTGATTGCAAAGATACTGTTTTCCGTCATAGTAACACTAGCAGTTAGGATGTAATGACTTTTGTAAGATTATTCTCCAAACCTGAAAGGTCTTTGAATATAAATAGTGTTGACATGAGTAATTCAATAAACTTCACATGGGCCTTGGAAGAGATCATCCGCAAAACATAAATTGATAAGCCCTACCCTCTTGCATTTACTATGAAATTTGTAGTCCTTGCTATTACCCTCCTTTTGTTGGATCAACTAACTTTGGACTTCCATGCATATGATGAAGAGATAAAGTGAGATGTAATCTCCTTGTCTCAAACCCCTTGCACTCTTAAAGATGTCAGTTGGGGTACCATTTACAAGAATAAAGGATGTTGGAGTGGTGATACAAGCCTCAACCCATCTAACAAACTCCTTAGGGAAACCTAAAAGTCGTAAGGTCTAAAGGATAAAATCCCATTCCACATGATCAAAAACTTTCTTAAAATCCACTTTAATGATACAATTAAGAGAGTTGTTCTTCTTTTGATATCCTTTCATCAGTTCTTGGACTACAAAAATATTATCCTCAATTCTTCTACCATGTAGAAAAGCACTTTGATTATCAGAGATCAAAGAATCTAAGACTAGCTAAGTTGATATTGTTGACAGTATAGCTAAGTTGCTAAGAATTTACTATAATAATTTTACAAATGTCTTCTTCTCTATGAATGATAAGTACTTAAAAAGTATAAAATATATGGATTTGAAGTACTTTTCTGTCAAAGAAGAAGTGCAAAAACATAAAGTTTCGATCGAGCATATTGGTACTGACTTAATGATAAAAGATTTGTTAAGTAAAACATTATCGTCCAAAATATTTTTTGGCCATACATATGGTTAACTTGCTCGTATTATTGTGACACTTATTAATTCAATTAAAGTTATGTTTATGCTTGTTTGCTTATTATCTATGTTATATCGTATACATGTATTATTTTGGTGTGATACATGTTTTGTCTTTTAAAAGATAATAAAGTTGAGGATTATAGTATTCCTTAATTAATGTTCCAAGTTGAGTAGATTATGTAATACATAGAAGGAATCATATATTAAATGATTTGTAATTGCCACGATTTGATCATTTCAATTTAGTTAAAGATGATGACTTGATAGATTCAATATATGGTGCACGTTTATAGTTATATAGTGAGAGAGTCTTAAATTATTTTAATAATTTGTAGTGCAAGCGGGTCCAATGTAATGGTTATTGGACTTAAGAAAATTAGTCATAAGGGATTTTAAATTCTTCCCCTCCCTTAAATTTGGTGGTTATAAAAAGAAAAAATTAGAAAAAAATAATGTATTCATGACCATCAAAGAATCTCAAAAAAGGAAAGAAAGAGAGGAGAGAAATCAAAAGAAAAGTACCGTAGATTTTTCACGCAAAATAGACTAATGATTATGGATTAAGATAAGTTTCTATTGTTGTTATTGTTTATATAGAAAAATAATATTTACACTTTTTAAATTAAATTAAAAATTATTAAATTTTAAGATTAGACTCATGAGTTCATATGATTTAGAGCAAAATATTATTTAAAATAATGATCATCCCTCTCAATATAATGTGTTTCCTCCCCCTATAGAGATTTATTGTTCACATTTTGGTGACTTTATTTATTGTTTCTAATTGCACCACTATGTTTTACATATTTTTTTACGCGTTAAATTATTCCTTTGTATTCAAATATTTACTTTTAAATCTTAATTGCCCTTTACATTTCAAACTTTACTAAAAAGTGAAAACTTTGTTTGTATAAAAAAAATGCTTATCATAGATAATCCAATATAGAGCCCTTTAAATTATAATCTCTCTGTTAAGTGGCTAGTTGCTTATATAAAAGAAAAAGGAATTCATACCTTAAATTAACTTAACCATGAGATATCCGAACTCGCTTATCTATGTCTTAAAAGATTTATAGAACTCTATCCCTTACCTCATTTCATTCTAAGAAAGATGACATCTTCTAATTAAAGGTATTTGAGCTGGATCAAATTTAATTACAATTTAATTAAAAATTTAAAAGTTCTTAGACTTATATCAAAGGATTTAATTTTTAAAATTCATTATAAAAATTAAATAAACATTAAATTTAAATCAAAATACATATAAACTCATATTTTAAAATATTTTTATATATGGAATCATCAATTTTTAAATAAACAACAAATAGAAGCAATTATTCATTGGACACTAAAACCACCAATTAGATCATCAAACATTTATTTTATTATTTTTATATGTTTGAAATACAATGAAATAATGATATTTTGAGATAACATATTATCAGTTAAAATAGTTTAATATAATCTTAATTTTTTCACTGCTTATAAACTAAAACTCATTTGATCTCACTTTATTTTATATTTTTGTTGAGATCAATATAAAATATAATTTAGAAAGAAAATATTGTATAAAGAAAAAAAGAAAATTTATAAAAATTCTTTAAAAATTTTATGTTTTCTATTCTAATTTTCAATAATTATATCAATGAGAAACTATTGAAAGAAAATTGTAAATTAAATTAAAGATATTTATTAATATAGATTTGGATTTTTTAATAAATTCAAACATAAATTTTAAATTGATAATTCTTAAAATTCAAACTATTTAATTTTTATTTAGTTAATCAAATCAAATGTATTAGGTTTAGTAATGTCATTTGGGAAGGTCAATAGGTAGATCCGGATTGAAAAGCCTCAGGCCCGATTCGAGTTCAAGTTGTCTAAGGTTGGTTGATGCTGAACACTATTGTGAAAAACGACACCGTTTTTTATTTTCTACTTTTTAAAAAAAATTAAAAATCATTTCAGATACGGTTGAGTCAGGCTCGGGCTTGGACCGAGGTGCATTAGGCAAGCCTTAGATAGGGCCCCAGCCTCAGGCACAACAAAAGTTGTTCGGCTCAGACCCGGCCAGACCTATTGGAATCTCTAAGTGTGAGTCCTAATGGCTCTCGTACACAAGGGGAGCTTACACTTAGACCAATGGGAAATTATCTTTGCTTATGTTAGATTTATCTATAAGCCTGCGCTGACTTCTCGCGCAAAGGATGAAATTCTAGTGTTGCAGCTTGGGAAACAAATCATTAGCAGTTGGAAGACTCTAAAGCCGAAGGCCCAGTAGAGAGCCCACGAGATTAGGAAAGCATCAAGTTTACAACGAGTCAGCTGTTGGAAAATCGGGTTGGGATCTGATCCGAACCGCAGCGAAATAATTACGAAACTTTTTCATGACTTTTGATTTCCCGAAAACCAAGATCTATTTAATTCTATAACATGATTAATATGAATCATAATAAAGCGAAATTTAATTCGTATCTTATTCTGAAGCTTGATCTTTATCTTGATGCATCCCTCGAACCGTTTCTGAAACCGATTCGTCTCAACCACCGTAGCCGCACAAGTGTCCGGCCTCTAACAGTATCCATATAATAGGTTGAGAGAACTCTGTAACTTTTACAGAGAGGGTTAAGCATGAAGTGCTAGCTCCATAGAGCTCAAGCCT
>JAOTAY010000006.1:4853625-4865093 GCA_025629805.1 Erythroxylum baracoense
TTTGCAATGTACAATTATTCCATGGACTTTATCATATACATCTAAACATGTACAAGATAAATAATACCTTTAAATAATTTGTCACTAACTACAACCAAATCGATTGGCTGTAGGGCATAAACCAACACCAGCGCCTACTAAATGTGACGAAAACAATAGACATTTGATGGCTGGTTAACGGGAAGAGATTTAGTACTAGAAAGAGCAAATGGGTCCCTTGAGATCCTCACAGTACGTTTTCATGTAGCAATCTTGGCTGTGATGACCTTAAAAACCAATCTTATGATCCACCATGCTGTACTGTTATGTTCCTTCGGCATTAAGGAAAAGGGCATATTAATATTACTGCTACTACGGATGTTGCATAAGCAGAAGCTGATGATGTTAATACAGACCTTGTGGATAAAAGGATTGTTGTCCATTAGTTGGAGCTTCGTCGGGCTTTTCTTCAAATCTTTGTTCCTAATACAACAGACTACAAACAAAGAGCCACTTCGCCATTTTGTGCTCCTCTTACTCTGGCTTGCAAACCTTTCACTTTACCAATATTTCTGTTACTTCTTCTAAAACATAATTTAACGATGAGCAAATCTTTAACGCTGTAGTTTGCTACTATAGAAAAGTCAAAAGTAGAAAATTTAAGTAGACTTAGAATTTGATGCTGAAAAGATCAGCTGCATGGAGAGTTCAACTTTCTCATCTAACATATGGCGCTACAATTCAATTCTCATACTCCCGAGTCCATGGAGACTAACATCAACATTACGATCCAAATTTTGTTTCGTTTTCAATGTTTATATGAAATGAACGAGGGGTAAGAAAATTTGAATTTAGACACTATCTGATTCTAAAACTTTTGGTGGGGGCGATACGGAACTATCCCATTACGTAAAAGGAAAAAGGCCAGAGGACGAAAGTTGCTATCACAAAAAATCATAATTTTGATTTGCTCTAAATTGAGGCCCACCAACATTTCCACACGGAACGGGTTTTCTTTCGTCAGCCTTAATTTGCTCCTCTTTTGAGGGAAGATACAGGAAGGAAGGAAGGTGAGTATAAGAGAACTTTCTAACATGGCAAAACGAGAGGAAATTATATTCAAACGAAAACATTTGAGCTTTCGTTTTAGTTTCGCTGAGAAGTGAAATGCGCTTCATAATCACTTAAGAGTTTCTTCAAATCCCCAAATCCTTCTTCTACATCATGGGCGGCGCATCCGTGAAAACCACCGCTAAGCGCTGCGTCACAGCCAATTTCCTCTCAAAAGGTTCATGTACAAACCAACAGCAACAGAGATTCTGCACAAGCACTCGTTCGTCCCACAACATAAAGAAAACAAGAGACTCCAAAGCCTCTGTCTTTCTTTATGTACCAACACGTTCATTCTCAGAATCATCTTATTCCAATTCAAAATCAAAACTTGGGCTTCTGGGATGGTATATGGGCAAGCTTAATTCACACCCAGCCACCACCAAAACCATTACTACTTCCCTAATATACGCTGCTTCTGACATGACTGCTCAGGTACACCTCTAGCTTTCTGTTTTGCTTGATATTTATCTTCTTTCTTGGGTTACAAAACCGATTAGATGTAGCGTTAACTATACTGCACAATTACTTGAAAGTTTTTAAGATGCTTAAGTTCTCGTGGGAATACGACTGTAAATATTTGACTATGGTGTGTTTGGAAGCATGTTTCCGCTACTCAAAGCCTTCTCCATGTATTCCTGCTCTTATATCCCGTCGTTCCCTTAGTTTAATCGTCTGCTTCCGTTAATAGTTGCCAAATCTGTGATCTTATAATCAAAATTTTAAGAAATTTGGCATTTTTCCATATTGGGGGGTTTTTCTGGAAGAATAACCACTAATTTAACAAGGTGTTCGTCCAAATCAAAGTTCCTAAGTAGTAGGCAGGAGACATAAAACTTACTTTTCATATGGCTTTACAAGTTCGTGAGGTATTAGGCAAATTTTAGTACATGGATGGCATAAGCATGTGCAGTTCCTGTCTTTTATCTTTACATTTCCTTTTACAAATTTATGTGTTATTCAGTTTTGAACAACCTACTTATTAATGTTTGAAATAAATATCTTATTAGATGATATCTTCTCAATCATCTGATTCTTTGGATGCAACAAGGACATTACGCATGGCTGGGTACGGGTTTGTTTTTCTGGGGCCATCGCAGCATTTGTGGTTCAATGCTATGTCAAGAGCGCTGCCAAAACGTGACATGTTGAGTACCCTTGCGAAAATATTTTTGGGGCAGGGTGTCTATGGACCTGTGAATACTACTCTTTTCTTCTCCTATAATGCAGCTTTACAAGGTAAACAAATGTTTTTTTTTTTCAAATGAGAAATGCAGTTTGAGTTCCTTCGAACATATATGTCTACGACCAAAAAAACGAAATTCTTCATATTACAGACCTTTTCATTTGACATTAGCTGGTAAAAAGTTGAATGTCAAGTCTGCGATTGTGGGTTAAATAGTTTTCAATCAGTTAATTACTTGCACAGTTACACGCCCATAGAGTTGAACACCCTAGGCCTCCCGCTTGGACTGAGTTATTGAGCCTTATGTCACGACTTCTTATGTGTTGAATGTAGTAGCCTTCGGATATTTATTGCAGGCTCGAACAAAGTATATAAGACAGTTTCAACTTCCTAATGCATCTGAACGAGTTCTATATTATTTTCCATCTCCATGGCTTTACATGAAAATTTCTCCTCTTAACTGGTGTAAGGTGTCCTTTAGCTGATTTGGAGTTACATTGCGTCGGAGTCTATAGTATGTTATACGAATGCTTTATTATGGTCTAAAATGCAATTTTAAAAGTGAACTTTATGGTGCTAAACGCAGGTGAAAATGCTGAGGAGATAACTGCGAGATTGAAACGAGACTTGCTACCGACACTGATAAATGGTCTTCTGTATTGGCCAATCTGTGACTTTGCTACATATAAATTCACACCAGTTCATCTGCAGGTAGCCCCTTTTGGTTTATCTTATTCTATTCCTTCATATTTCGTGATATTGGCTAGAGTTTAGTGTCTTTGACCCTTGAGCTTGAAATCTTTGCATGATTCCCAACACCTTCACTAATGGTGCACAATTATTTTCACCTTGTTTCTTGTCAGCCTTTGGTGAACAGTACGTGTGCATATGCATGGACTGTCTATCTAACATACATGGCAAGTTTGAAGAAAGTGAGCTCTCCATAATGTTATGCAAATCATGCTCGACTTGGTTGCGTTCTTCATCAGCTCACAAAAATTCAGCGGTTCGGCCCATTTTTACTGTTAATTTTCTAGCATTCTTTTAGTTCCACATAGGCCGTCATACGTTGCGTTGCAGCTTTGGCTCCTCCATTGAATTTCCTGTATTTCTGAAACCAACTAATAAACATAGAAATAACAAATTTCAAAACCATCGGTCGTAATCTCTCATAATACAATTCCTGTTGTCTTTATGCCCAAAATTATTATTCCATCAACAAATGGTCTGGCCAATTATGTATCGCCACGTTGGAGGATTGTGTTCACCTGAAATTACCCACCAGACGTCACATCCTTTATGTCCATTGAAATTACCAACCGAAAACTCTTCGTTGCTTTTGTCGGAAAAAACGTGGACCTCATCAAAAGACGAAACAAGAATGGAAAATATCTTCACGTCCGTACGATCACGAAAAGTGACAGCCTATTATTACTCTCCACGTAGCAAAGAAAGTGTGTTGACCGTGCCAATCAGAGAGCCGTCGCAATCTGCGCGGTCTGAGCAATGAATTCGGACGCAACTTAAACAGACACGTGTCGACCGTTACAACGTCAGCATTGCTAAGTAGATTAACTGATTAATTCACTGGCTTTGTGTTGTGAGAGAGAGAGAGAGAGAGGAGATGGTTGGTCTGTCAATAAAGCCTCTCGCTTTCTTCTCGTTCTGTTAGTTTCTAGTTGGGAGGTTACCATGTATTGTTTTTTATAGAGGAGACAAATCATACTCTCGGTTTTATTCGTTGTAAAAGAGGAAGAGTTATAAATTACTTTCTGTTTGAGTGGTGGCTTTGGGTGCCCCTGCTTCTTGATCTCTCCATTAGAAGAAAGAGGCAGTGGGTATATAATCACAAATTATACGAAATGGAGGGGTGGGATAAGATGCGGCGTCCAGTGAATAGGGTCTGCAAAGGTGTAGCTGTGCGTCTGGGAATTCGAAAACCTGGTACGTTTGTCTTCCCTTTCGTGTTTTTACTGCCCATGAACCCTTTTTTGGTTCCATAAGCTATGATTTTGGTGGGAATGTGTTTGAAAATTTTTGCTTCTGGTCATGTTTGTAGCTTTCTTGTCGGTGTGATTGGAACGCCGTTGTTCGTTGTCAACCTCCATATATAGTTTCGATTTTGATTTTCTGGTTTTTACGAAATTTCACACTGTATCTCCGTTTCTGTTTATTGGAGAAACTGATATGAAAGACGAAGGTATGGAATTGCTTGATCTTACATAGAAGCGCCTTTCATTCAAAAGGGGAAGCCCCGTAGTCCATTCAATTCGTTACGGAGATACAGAAAACTAGAAACTATCTAAGGACTTTTTCCAATGTACGTTTTTCCTGGACCAGCATCAGTCTCCTGAGCTGGAGGCGTGGGGATGGATAATCTAGGATTATAAACTGGGAGTAACCTAATCTCACATTCTTCCTTTTATTGAATCAAATTGAGAATTAATCGTCTAAAGGCAATGCACTTAAACTAGTCAGAGACTTTTATTTCTCTATTGGTCTTGGCCCTTAAAAACATTTGTCTGAAAGTGAGGAGTAATCTTGGAAAGCAGGGTTGTTGAAACTGACGCATGATATAAGGGCTTGCGAGTATGAAGATGTTCACGTCATGTGGGAGATGCTGAGGAAGAACGAAATCGAAAATGCTCGATTGTCCGGAAAGAGGAAGAAGCGGCCTTGTTGGAACTGCTTTGGATGGGCAAGGTGCGCTCCATATTTCCGCCGCAGCTTTTGAGTGAAATGAACGATAGATAACATAGACCCAGGAATGGCTCGGCTTCCTGTTGCTCTCTTGTATTGAGCATCTTCCCCACCAGATGGATATTATCCCTCTCTCCTTTTATGCCCATTGGAATAAACTTTTGTGTTGCTGTGTTTGGGATTAGCATCTTTATGCAATCTTCTTTGTGGTTGTGTCTTTTAGCTATATTCACCTATTGACAACAATCTTTCAAAGCTCTGATAGTTTGGGAGAGGAAGAGATAAATGGCTGCTTCAGACTACATTTCTCTCCAACAGGCCATGGCCTAAAGCATTTGAGTTCTTGAAGAAGCATTTTTAAAAATTCAATCAATTAAAAACAGAGGTCATAATTAAGCAGCTACAGTATGTAGAGCCCCTAGAGAGCCATTGGTGATGCCCTGATAGAGCACATATGTGCCGACCCACCAAAAGTTTGGGAGGTTCAAACCAAAATTCTCTGCATGTATCTTATGTTACAGTAAGTTGACATTGTGGAAGACGAGTAGTAAGTACTTCAATTAAATAATTGATCTTTCATTCCTATGTTCCTCTAGGAGCATGCTGCTGTGTTTCCAAGAATTCTAGGTCACGAAGCTATTAGATTAAAACGCAACTCCTATCTCCCTCCCAAGTTTAAAAACTTCCTAATGAATTTATAAAGAATTTAAAATATGAGACTTGCCTTTAGTATCAAGAATTTGAAGCTTAATTGGAAAACAAAAAGATTTTTAAATAAAATTAATTGATTTATTTTGACTTATAAGAATTTATTAATTCACAAAATTGACGATTAATTAATAAATTGATCAGCTTTTAATAACATAAGATATTAACGTAAATTGAACTAGAAAGTTAAAAATCGAACCAAAAATTTGTAGGGTTTAAGATTTTTACAGTTAAATTGACTAAACCGGTTAAGTTTTATAATCATTGGTATTTATTATAATAATATAAAACCATAATGTAATTCATTTGTAATATAAAATTTCAATATATATAATCTACAATTTAAATTTATACTTGTGATTAATTTAATTATACTGTTTATTTTTTCTTTAGTTAATAATTATAACTCTTTTAAAATAGTATTATTAATTTATTATTGTTCCGCTTAAGTATTATTTATTACTTCCTTTACTTATTTAAAAAAGCTGGATGAATTGACAAAAAACTATTTTTAAGGGTCATGTAGTATACTTATTACAAGCAAATATTGGCATTAAACGAACAAACGAAAACGGAGAATGTCAGTTTACTTGGGCCTTGGACAAACACCGAATTGGGCCCTTTCAACAAGATTACCGAACATCACGGCTTGCTTAGCCTATTTCCTATAAAAACCTAGAACAAAAGGCTTTTTTTCTCTCATCTCGTAAACGGCGTGGTTAGGGTTTTTGTTAAAATTCCAAGCACCAGAGAGAGGCAGAGAGATTTGAAGCGATGGGTCACTCAAACGTTTGGAGCTCCCACCCCAAGACCTATGGTCCTGGATCTCGTACCTGGTATGATGTTCGCTTCTTCCATTTTTATTGTCCTCTGATTTATTGGTCGATGTTTTGTTTTCTACCCGAGATTGTGTTTACTAGGTTATGGTATATTCATGGTATGTACTATGTATTTTTTTTGTTGTTGTCTTGTACTAGTTTTGTAGCTTGATATATATTCTTTCTCTGGTTTTTAGGTCCAATTTCTGGAAACCCTATTGATAGTTTGTTCCTTTTAATTGATGTGGTGGTGAACATTACATTATAATAATTGATTGGTGTATTTTGAGTAAATGTTGTTAATGGCTAATTGTGGCTTGGGGTTATGTTGAGCAGCCGTGTGTGTGGAAATCCACATGGATTGATCAGGAAGTACGGACTCATGTGCTGCAGGCAGTGCTTCCGTAGCAACGCAAAAGAAATTGGATTCATCAAGGTTTGTTTTTCTATCTTTTTGTTTTTTGTAAAATAAACTTCTTTGAGAATTACTTTGGATCTTGGCTGAAATTTAAAACTTTGTGTAATTCCATACTTCTATTGATGTTTCTTCTCTCTCTTTTTTTTATTCGGTGAGAATGATTCAACTTAATCGTGCTTCTTTCAATTTTTGCAGTACCGCTAATTGATTAGAGGGCCTGTTGTATCAAGTATGATGGCCATGATGCAGAGGAGTTTTGCCCCTTTTAATTTCCTTTTGTCCTTTCTATTGTTCTAATCGACTCAATATAGTAGTTGGATGTTGAACATTTTAAGAACAAAAAAGATTGCTTTTTGAGCATGTAAGTCAAGAAAGAATTATCAATTTTCTTATAACACTGTCAGCTACATTACTTGAATTGTCTCTGCATTCATAGACACACTGAAAGTATAGATGCATTCATATCACATGCCGAAAGTTTAGATGCTTCTTGTCTGATAGTTTAGATGCATTCATAACCGATACTGAAAGTTTACATACTTGTCTGTCCGATCAGGAGAAGCGTAGATTGAAGTGAAAATACTGGTTGAAGGTATATTTTGCTCTTTAATGTGTCAGTCAAACTTTAAGTTAGACTTAATTCAACATGGTTTTAACTCATTAAAAAACGATTAAAATAGTCTTTCATTGGACTGAGTTGTTAGGGTTCTATTAAATATGTTCTCATGAATTTTTTTTAAAATCAAACTATTACTTAGTTGGAGATTAGAGATTTTTTTTTTCAAGTCTTCGAATTCGCTCCTCTCTGGTGCGATAATAGAATAGTTTTGCGAGATAATAAATTTTCTCTCATTTTGTTTGGCTCCTCTCTTTTTGGGGTGTCGTACCCTCTTCTTCTTTGAGTGTTGTGTCCTCTTCTTCTCTAAGTAACGTGTGTCTTCTCTGGATATTGCGTAGCTCATCCCTTTTTTTTTTGGCTCTTCTGTGAAGTATCACCCCTCATTCGCACTGGTTATCACGTCTAAGGTTTCACTCTTTAACTGTCTTTTTTTTGCGGGTTTAAAAAATTAGTTGATGTTTTTGTGCTTCTACTTGTTAGTGGAACTTGGTTGTTGGTCCTGGATTTTGGGCTTGTTAATTTGTTGTCATTTTTATTTTGCTCATTGATGTCTGGTGTTCTGACCAGTAGGCTTGACAATTATACAAGCTTGGCCCAAGTTAGGAATCAATATTAATCAGCTAACATCTTAGTTATAATAAAGCCAGATAAATGGAGGAAAAGAAATAAGATTAATAATCTGTTAGCAAGGAAGAAGTTTATGACAATAATTTGGTTTTGAATAAGCTTATGATATATGCATTTAAATTACAATCATACTCTTTTGTTGTATATGTATTTTGTTGTGTAACCTGTGTTGGTTTGATTTGTTGAGGTACATTATTGTTCTTGAGTCATAAAACTTAATTAGTAGTACATCTTCATAATTTGTATAATAATTGGTTTGTTCACAATATTTTGACTTGCGTCCTAAGTTGAAATATAGTGCTACCTCTTTATGTGCAAACATATTCATTCAAAATGTACAGTGTCATTTATTGGTATGGGTTAAATGTTAATTGGGGATAAAAAAATTATTTTATTGTTAAAAGAAACTAAAAATTTAGGCTTCAGATATTAGTAAATGTTGTTATATGAGCTGTAATTGTTATTATGGGATACTTGGATTCATATGGTATGAAAATGGTTAATTGGTATTATGGGATACTTGGGATTCGTATAGTATAAAAATGGATATAGTAAACATTGCTGTAGGAGTTGTTGTTGCTATTAGAATATTTATTAATTATGTTATTATTATTGGAGTAGTTGTTATTATTGATCCCAAATATCTCCATCCCTTTTTTATAAGATCAAAAGATATTTACAACCGTTTGAATTGGACTAGTGACAACTCTTGATTCCTTGATAGCTGAAGCTCAAGAGTTGAACCAGGATTGCTATTTTTTAACTCATAAACATATTCTTGTAGTTTCAAATATTAATTCACACGCTTTGCAACTCCCTCTTTTCTTAATTTCTTTTTCACAGCTTTACACATACTAAAATTAACAAAAATTTTCAGCTTCTCATTTCTATAAAAGAAAAGTTCAACTTCTCTTTACATTTCTTAATCATCTTAATGGTTGTAGTACTTGGCTTCTCAAAAATTTTATCCCTGAACTGCCTTATAAGAAATTTTGCAGAGGTCGTTTTGTTTTGTTTATAATGAAGTAACTATGTTGTGGCTTGTAGTTTTTAACCTTGGAGAACCTATCGATATTGTCATATGATGTAAATAACTTTTATTTTGCAGCCTTCTATGCATCCAACCCTAATCCTTAACTTATTTCTTTTCTACTGCATATTGAATTCATTGTATAGTCAATAATGACATCTTTGAATTCTTTTGTACTTTTAAATTCCATAACTAAAGCCTAAGCATATAATTTAGTATTTGCTTCATGCCTAACAATTCTAGCTGGTCTCCTTGGTAGTTTATTGGGTTCTTTACCACTAGGATATTCATCATTATTAAGAAAACCTCCACACAATCTATTAATTCTATTTCCACTGGATGATGTCTATCTATAATAGATATATTGAAACTTCCATCATCTTTATGTTAGGGACTTTCTTCTTCATTAGCTTCATCTGTAATTTCTTTATCATTATCGACTTCTTGCCCAACTTGATTGTCTCCTTCATCAATAACTTAATTATTAATAGTCCAACCTTAATTATCTTCCCTGTCAGTGCTATCTTCATGACCTATATTTGGTTAGCGACAACTACATCCACTCCACTTACATCTTCTAACTCGTTATCAATATTTACGTTACGACCTAATCCATCACTCACATTTTTCTCATAGTAATCTTTAATATTTCAAGAGTTAGGTTTATTTAACTTATGTGTCACATAAACATCTATCATATTATGGATCTTCATTAAATTCTTAACCCTTATACAATTGTTATTTGATTCAATAAGTCTTAAAGAATTACTGAAATTGAATCCTGAAACTCTACAATATGTTCTATCAACTTAGTTATACCCTAGTTTTTGCCCCTTCTCATATATTTGCTTGTAACACCAAAACATATGTCCATCTTATCAAATATACTCATTAACTCTCCTTTGTTTCTTATCTCATGACCAAGTTTAGATCCCCACCAAAAAATGGTTACTTCCATACTCATCCATTGTGGTCCTTGAAATAAAACAAATATGATTTAATATATGCATTAATAAAAATAAGCATGAAGTAATTGATGAAAGCAATAATGATGTACTTGAAAGAATATTTCAACTGCTTTTATAATAAACAACAAAATAATGGCATAAATGAAATATTTGACAATAACTGAAATATTTGACAACAACTGAAATTGAAATATTTCATAGCAAAATGGTGAAAAATAAAAAAATTCAAATGAATTGACATTCAAAGCATACATTTAACAACAAGCAAGGTGCACCTATCTATATTTGGGTCTAGAATTACGAGTTGGGCCTAGACTTGAGAAATATCATAATGAAAACATATCTATGTTTTTCCCCTGAATGTTCTAAAAAATCAGGGAAGCACTAATTAATTATGGAGCTTTTAGATGTTCTAGTATTTAACTTAAAGGAATATGATGACACTTTATTTTTCTGTTCTATAACCAAGTGATAATAGGATTGTTGGCCCCCAGATTTTTTTTCTCTAGTTAAGTATGATTTAAATGAATTATGAGGATTTGATGAATTTAATTTTTGGAGTTATTTTATTTTAATGTTAGTAAGATTATATGATATATGTTAATTGAATTAAAGTGTTAAGGTAGTAAGATTTCATAAAGGGCATTTTTGGAAGACTGCATAAGGTTAAAAGAACCTAAGTTTATAAGGAAGGGTAAAGTGGACTTTTAGCATTCATTAAGGGTAGAATGGGAAAAGGAATTGTCGTCTTGTTATTTTAGAAGAGTGAAAAACAAAAATGGGAGAGAAAAGAAGAGAAAAACGAAAAGAAGAGAAAGAAAGGAGAGAGAGAGTTGTTCTTTAGAGGAGAAGGAAGAAGACAAGCTAGGTTTCGTCTTTTCTTAGTCTTCAAGAGTGATTTTGAGGTTGTTCAAGAAGAGAAAAAGAAAGAGGAAGATAATAGCTTTCTTTTGAGCCAAAAATCTCATTATTTGGTGAAGATTGAAGGTAAGAGCAATTTTAATCTTTTGGATTTTTGTAAGGGTTTTGGTTCATGAAGCTTAGGAAATGTATGGGTTTAAGTATTCTAGAATCAATTTTCTTGAATATGTCTTGTGGGTTCTCCAATTTGAATCCCTATTGAATGGGAATTTTGTCTTTGATAAAAGGGAATCAAAAAAGGCAAGAGGCGCAAGAGTAGAGGCATTTTTAAACAAAGTTTTAAGCAAGAAAATTCAAAGTAGGTTTTATGTTTATAATTGGATAATGAGCCATTATGTTTTCTTTTTAGTCAAGAAAATAAAATGATTTTTCATTGCTTTATAA
>JAOTAY010000006.1:4865193-4882555 GCA_025629805.1 Erythroxylum baracoense
CTATCATATTATGGATCTTCATTAAATTCTTAACCCTTATACAATTGTTATTTGATTCAATAAGTCTTAAAGAATTATTGAAATTAAATCTTGAAGCTCTATAATATGTTCTATCAACTTAGTTATACCCTAGTTTTTGCCCCTTCTCAGATATTTGCTTGTAACACCAAAATATATGTCCATCTTATCAAATGTACTGATTAATCCTCCTTTATAACTTATCTCATGACCGTGCTTAGCTTCCCACCAAAAAATGGTCACTTCCATACTCATCCGTTGTGGTCCTTGAAATAAAACAAATATGATTTAATATATACATTAATCAAAATAAGCATGAAGTTATTGATGAAAGCAATAATGATGTACTTAAAAGAATATTTCAACTTCTTTTATAATAAATAACAAAATAATGGAACAAATGAAATATTTGACAATAATGAAATATTTGACAACAATTGAAATTAAAATTGAAATATTTCATAGCAAAATGGTGAAAAATAAAAAATTCAAATGAATTGACATTCAAAGCATACATTTATCAACAAGCAAGGTGCATCTATCCATATTTGGGTCTAGAATTAGGAGTTGGGCCTAGACTTGAGAAATATCATAATGAAAACATATGTATGTTCTTTTCCTGAATGTTCTAAAAAATCGAGGAAACACTAATTCATTATAGAGCTTTTAGATGTTCTAGAATGTAACTTAAAGGAATATGTTGACATTTTATTGTTCTGTTCTATAACAAAGTGATAATAAGACTACAATGGAATTTTGTTTGTTAAGAAGATGAAAATTCTTGGACCATAATGTAGTAGGGACTAGACATCCCTAGAATCTTTAAAGCAATAAACACACACATTTAGTTAAACACTAAATATTCCCTAAAAATTTCAAAGGAATAAACACGCACACTTAGTTAAACACAAATATACACATAAATGAAAATGCATGCATAGATGGGAAATAAACGTAAGCATATACAAATAAAAGAAAAAGGTAGATAATGTTCCCAAAATTGGAAACAAAAACATGCACAATGCTCAACAATGTCTTCTTACCCTCAAACAAAAAGAATCAATTAATTTGTTACTCCTATACAAATTGAATCAGTTAATTTTTTTTACCCATAGAAAAGGAAAGAGAAGAAGAGGCCTGTGATAATCAAAGAAGAAGATGAATTAGAAAAAAGTATGAGGAAAGATAGAGGAGAAATTTAATCATAATAGAGAGGAGAACTTTAATCATAATAGCTAAATTCAAAATATTTTGTCATCATAGTAGAGAGAAGAGTGAGTTTTTAAGTTATAGTTTAATTTTAAGTTATAGTTTTTAAGTTATACAATCAATCGATTGGTTGTAATTTAGTGACTTAGTTATTTATATGCATTATTTAACTTATATATTAAGATGTATATGATAAAGTTTATAAGATAAATGTACATTGCTAATTAAATTATAATGAGATTATAATTATAAGCTTATTATTGCATTTATTCATTATTCCTAAATTATTTCTAGTTATTGTTCTATTGATATTGGAATTTAATAGAGTGTAAAAAAACCTAGCATATGTTATGTTTCTTCTTTATGAAAGAAGTATTCAATCTTATAGACTAAAGCATGGAGATACTTAAACAAACATGTGGATGCTTGTTAGACAACAATTTCACTGAACTGACTCAATATGAGAATTCTATTTGAAACATTGCTTGTATGTCTATGTAAATTCTGAATATATTGATTATATAAGTAATCATTTGACTTAAGACCTCCAAAGTTATCTCATATATGGATTGTTATGTTTTGATACTAGTTATGACCTATTCTAGTCAAAGGCAGCTCAGTCGGTAGTCATTTGATAAAGTATAAACTATATAGAAGTAGACGAGTAATTAATATATAATTCATCACCTTATAATGATTCGGGAATATGTTTCCTTGTTTTTGATTAATATTGATTCAAGAAAATTTGGAAATAATTTTCAAATATCAATAATTATACCAATTACTAATGATGGAGAATTAATATAATTGGACTCAAAATATAATAGACATTAATTTTATATTTCGTGTCTAATCAGGACAGTGAATGATAAAAAGTTTGAATTATATAGAAAAACCATACATGAAAAGGTTAGTCAAAACTATTTTGATGTTCTTAAATATTTAGGTTGTCATGATATGTTACTAGATGCTAATCTTGGTCTATGGATATAAATTGTTTAAGTAAATAATTAAAGATAAATTAAGGAGTTTAATTTATCTAATGCAAAATATGATTTAGAGTTATAATTTATATCAATTGCTAACATATTTGAGAATCTAATAGGTCACATACAAAGAACGAGTTGAAGAGAAAAAAGTTCTTTTAATCAAGTTAGATTTTGTTGTAAAAGTTTGAGAAATTTTATAATTAAATATAAGATATTTAATAATTAAGGACTATAGTTTTCTCAACATATTTTATAGATACTATTAGAGGTCAAACATCTATGTAGCTACAGTGATTTGAGATGAGTCAATTTTAATTACGATTCAAGAAAAATGATAAGAAAAGGATTAATCTTTAAAATAAAGTATAAATTATGATTCATACTTTATTATAATTTATAAAATCTTAACTTTTAGAGAATCAAATAAAAAAGTTTAGTTATTATTCAGTGTGAGATTGGATCATGTGCCTATGTTCTAACACTTCGTAATATAATAAGACAAAAGTAGGGTATGACCCCGTTATGTAGAGCTCTTTTCCATACTTTGAAATGCATACCCATAACTTGTTAGTTTTAAATGCCAACTCATGTAATCTTTGACTAAGACAGTTTCAGTTCCCTGGGCCATTGCAGAAGGGATTTAGTTATTATTCAGCTCATGAGATTTTGTAACTTCGTTTATGTATGCATCGTTTAGGTCTCTATTCGTTCCATATGTGACATACTGCAATTTAGATTGGAGCATGCACATTAACAAAATTATGTTGACCGCTATGGATGAAGTGGTGTCTCCTCCACGAAATCTCCAAGGAATAGCAACAAGAGTTTCATTTTCTTCGATTAATTTTATTACGTGTAAGAAAAAGAAAAGAAAGAAGAAGAAACAAAGAGGAGTAATTGAAGTAGGAGACCTAAGAGGAGACCATATCGTGTCAAAATGGAAACAAAATGCTGTGCAGTTGGCGGAACCGCAAAGCTCAAGTGTCAGTAGCATTAGGAGGACGTGCCTAGCGGCTCGAATTCCACAAATTATAAGAAAGCATTTCAAATGAGCATTAAATCCTCGGCATTTCCTTTCTGCAATTGCTCAGTTTCTGCATCTCTCCAGCGGTGTAAGACAAGGATGCCCACATGTCTTCTTTTACTGTTTCACTTACCACCTTAAAGGCTCCCCCATTATTCTATACTTTCCTAGACATGGGCATAGGCATCTTACTAATGCCCCTCCTCCCACCTCTATTTTCCCCTTATCTTTACGGATTTTCTGATCGACTTTCGCTTTCTCTCTATCTTCTCTGACGAAAGCCCGCTCTTTTGTTTCTTTTTCGATTTTTTTTGTAGCAGGTCTAACTTGCTTAAAAGGGGGTTGTGAGGTTTTGTGCATGTACGTTTTTGTTTAACACTATGAAGGTTTCTGGGTTCTGGGTTTTGTATTTGGTTGTTTGGAGTGCTTTAATTGTGTTCCCCAACTTAACGTGCAGTACAACAACCTTGTCAACTGCTGGTATGTAATACTAACTAATCTCATCACGCTTTTGTGCTTACATACCCACGATACGCAAGTAGACAAAGTGTGTTGTTTCTTATTAGGAAAAATACTTGGCAGCTTCTCTGTAATGATCAATGGAAGTATTAAAGTAGATTCCATGATTCATCATAGTCTTAGTCAGCTCTTCTTGTATTTGAATGTTGGGTCGATGTTTATTTGCCTTGAACTTTTATAGTTAGTCATAAAGTGGGATCTAGCAATGTGCAGAAGTTACTGAATAAAGACTAATGCTTTTGCAAAATTTTTAAGACTTTCACTGTTAAGGTTGAAATTTTCTGTTTTCATCTTGACATACTGGGTAGGATCAGTTGTGCATGGTTTAGTTAGTGACTCTGTTAGATTTCATGCATGCCTTTCCATTTTCAAATTTCAAATAAAAAACTCTATGGCTGAGAAATCCTTCTTCATTTTCCTTTTAAGGATAGTTTGAGAAGTCATGTTTAGTTTCGTGACTATACTCCAACTCCAAATTCGGGAGTCCAAGAGTTTTATAAAACGTTCTTGATGGAAAAAAATGTGAATGAAAGATCCAATTCTTGACCTCTCTCAATATGTCTCTCAATACATCCCATCGACTAGCTATAACCATGATATGTTGCTTGTTACAATCTTCAATTTAGAATGATTATGCGGTTAACTTAGGATAAGGTTTGGTAAATCACTAGTTGCCCTTAATATATGTATTTATTTAGCTTGTTCAGCGTTTGGCTTGCAACAGAACGTATTAAGTTTACACTTCACTGTTGAAAGGCATCTTAAGCTTGCTAAGTCCTACACTACACGAAAGTTGTATGCAGATTGTTGAGATCTTTTCAGTCATACCATTACAACTCTGATTATAGGCAGGAGGGTTAAGGCTTGATCCTACAGCATGGGATCTGTCGAGTTTGATGGTTTACTTTGCTTTTCAAAGAATTGATTGCTAATTTTGCTCCACTGCCTCGTAGTAAAATCAACTGTTGTAAGGGCCACCAGTTTTGAGTATTGAATATTGAATCAATTGTAAAAGAGGCAGTAATCATGCGAGTTCGACCTTCTTTCTAGTCGTTTTTAGGCAAAAACTAAGTAATATTTTGAAGTACTGGTTGTGCTAGTCTTGAGAAATACCTCAGGTATGTTTCTCTGTCATTCCAGGTGTGGATTTCAGTAGTACAAAGATGGCAGACACAAGCAGGAAGCTTAAGGTATATCCCCGTTATAGTAATTTGACTCGAGAAGCTGGAGTTTGAAATCCGATATCTTCAGGTTTATGCAGTTGCTGTCCCTTTAAACTTGCAGGATAAAGGCCATAATAGAGTTACTGAAAGCAAGAACAACCATAACGTGAATCTGGAAGATTATAATCCTATAGACCCAGTTCCAAGCTCAAAGGCTTCCATCAAACCTGGTCCAATTGAGCACGGGACTCCTCTGAACCCATACATCCCCAAACCATCTCCACCTGCTCCTAGTCATCCCGGGAATGGTGGAATAGCTTAGGTAACATGTTATCTATGTCCTGAATGTAGATATCATTTCCTGGTTGAAAGAAGCGAATCACTTCACGGTGTATCTTATGTAGTAATATTTATTGTATTAAATTGTGTGTTACATCCAGGCCAAATCCTCCAGTCGTATGTCTACTTACGTTTCCGTCTGAGAACTTTGCTTGTAAAATTGATATGCTTTTCTAGTGTGATTTGTAATTGTTATCCCAAAACTAATATCCTATATTAGAATCTCAAGACAATTGAAGTTTTCTCTCCCACATTTTATTAAGGTGTCATTTCTCCCTCGGCAGGGGCTTTCGGTCCAAGTTGGTTAATATGCGTCAAGAAGGTAGTAGTATTTGTTTGGTGAAATTCTAATCACGTTGTTGGTATGTTGGCACTTAGGACAAGGATAAGCTTTGACCAAAGAAAGTAACTAACAAACTCCGAATTTGTTGGGAAAGTGAAAGACAAACGCTTGTTTAGTCAAGTAATTGAATGTCGAGGTCCTCATTGTATGGAGAGATCATCAGCCACAGAGGTTAACTCGTGAGTTATTATTGTTACTACTTGTCAATTAGTAATTGTTTTTTCTGCATATATACTAACTGGAAGATGTTTCCTACCTAGCACTAGCAGAAGCAAGCTAATAACAAGGAGTGATGAACAATCATGGTGTGATATCCTAGAGGGGACCGATATAAATTGATTGCTAAACTCGCATGAACAATTACTTTATTCTCTAACATAATATCAAAAGGAAGGGCCACGTCCAGAACTCTGTCAAGAAAAGTTCAACAACTTCATCAACCAGAGCCAATAAGCATGGTGGTCATGCACCTACCTTGTCCTGGAAGCTAATTGCGTTACCTTCCATCTATGCAACAACTTTGTTGTAAGACCAATCCTTTCATAGAAATTAGAGTCATCAACCAACACATCTCACCAAATAGCATTCATTTCTTGTATCTCTATCCTTTTTTTTTTTTCCTCCCATTAATCCTATCTCTTTCTCCGTAAGTTAGCCAGAGCAGGGAACATCGTCGGTCATGATCAGAAATGCAAAAGGCAAACTGAAAACATCTTTCAGTCCCCACTGTCACTCTCCTCCTTGGAAGAAAGTGTAATACTCATCAAGCCGATGGGACCAAGTTGGGAAACGATAGAAAATCATGTACCCAACCTTTCAACGTGGCTTATCTATGCTATTTAAGTTTAGACAATATTACTAATTAATTAAGGTTTTAGTTACTTTAAAAGCAATTATAATGTAAATTATTACTTAAGTCATTACGCTTTCCAACTCCTATCAGTGATCATTAACTGATGTTGACGAGTGACTTCACCTTAATTTCATCTTTACTACCGAATATATAGTAGATGTCAGCTAGGAACCAGATGTAGTTGTAGTCAACTTTTCGACCTTCTTTCTTACCGTTTTATATCTAACATATCGATTTTCCAATTGCTCTGTTGCAAGTTTAGGAGTTGATGATATATTATTTTTGAAATTGTATGCGCTAAGATCACGCTACACTGAATGCTTGATCATGGCGTCTGGAGCGAAAAATCAGTTTATCGTGTACTTACTAAACCAGAATAACTGTCAAGAACTTGGAAGATTTAACTTTTGAAGGTAAAATAAACTCTAAAGTCATTCACTAATTTGTCTCTTATGCGAAGAGACCTAATTTCCGCGACCTTTCGTTCGGATGGTAGGTTTCATGACCTCCAAACATTCTCCATAAAAGCGGGCTTAATCACATGTTCATACTAGTGATTGTAGATTCTCTGTATCGTTCTCTACCTCATGCAAGCTGCATATAGATCATAAACCACCATTGGTAACGCATTAAAAATGGACAATAGAAGATATAAACTTGGGAACTCCGAGAGTGACAACCCTTGTGAAAGCAAAAGGGAAATAAAAGAAATCAAAGCAGGCATTATGGGACGGAGAATACTAGAAAGAGCCGCACTTTTGGATATAAACTATAATCTAGTTTATGAAAACTATGATAGTTCCTAACTGCTCTGATCCTCTTTATTAGGTGACTAATGTCGGGTTTAGGCTCTTTCTACTATTACCAACAAAACACAGTACTTGGTTCATCATGTCACCAGTTCCTGTTTGAGATTAACGATTTGGTCAGGTACTGACGCTCTTTTCATTTATTTGTATCTGAATGATTGCTGGAATCGATTGTGTTTATAAAGCAATTCCTTCAATTATATCTCATTATAGATATGATTGCACATATCCGCTCCTTCTTTTAATCTTAAAGATTAGTGCAGATTAACAAAAGTTAGTGAATCTCATCAAGAAACTCATTCTTTTTGGTATGTATGAATTATGAGTAAAACATCAGAGGTCACTAGTTAGTTATATTGTTGTTGTGATGTAACTTGTTAATTTGACAAGTTAAATACGTAGGGTTGAGACTACAGTGAGATAAGAGGAGTAAGGAAGAAATTCACTGCTACTTAGCCTCTTATCAACTGTTAGTTAATTTCCTTGAAAAGAAAGAAATATATACTTTCCTTGTAGATGATAACAGGAAAAGGAACACAGATCTTTTTCTTAACTTGAGAGCTGGAGAAGGAAGTAGCTAACTTTTCTCAAGTGGTCCTGTAATGCATTGATTTCCCATGATGTGATTCTCCAAAACTTACCATCGTAATATAACCTGTAATCCTGTAGGAGTAACAACATTTTATAATAAGTTTGCCTCTTAACATTGCATAAGAAACTCATTCTCAATCATATCATCACCTTTGTCAACATCAGAAACCAGGAAGAGACTTGTGTGGGTGATTCAAACCAGAAACAGTTCACGTGTGACTAGTCAAATTAATGAAGCAGAAGGGACAATTTTTTGCTTGGTTACATGGCAATTACAGAGCAGTAAGTGCCATAGACTTCGATGAAAGTTTAGGATTGTGCAATCCAGAGAGGCAGCAACATGAATGGAGCGAGACATCAAAGTTCTTAGCTTTTGACACCTACCTATCCATACCTTTTTCAATACGGTGGTTGGAGTAACATATAGCATTGAGTTTTTTAAGGGCTAAGAGGCTTAACCAATATCACACTCATAAGTAAAAGTAATAAAAAAGAAGACTTGAGATTAACTTAAAAGATTGTTTAGTTACGAAAACTCAAAAGGAAGATTTAGTGTACTATTCACTTTTGAAGAGTTTAGTCAGGACCATATCACTAAGAAAATTATCTTTTCTTCTTTAACTTTTCGTGAAGGGAGTTCATGTCCGAATGTCTTGTCATTACAAGTAGGATATAGCTCCATCCAATAACACATGTTTGCTTTGAATTGAATAACACTTTCCATTTGGTCATAAAGCCAAGTTACAAACTAATCATGGATTAATAAACTCTAATTCAACTTCCTTCTTGTTGGCCAAATACACCCAAGACCAGGACAATCAAATTATAATATAGAAAGTCCAGTTTCGTTGGCCTAACGTCTCTTCTCCAAGATTCACATAACTGAAACTTTCCTCGTTCAAATTTAAAAACACGCACTCCTCTTAGCGTGTACTGGCATCATCGACTCTTGACTTCTTATTTCCCCGTATTTACTCTCACGTTTGAATACGTCAGTCATCACCTGGCCCGGAAGGCGAGTACCTAAGTTCAGCACGCCCAACCGCGAGTGGCTTCCATTTTTTGCATTATAAATATCAAAATGCTGTCTTAGAAGCTAGTTAAAATTAATAGCTCTCCTAGTACGATACGACAGTTATTCTCCAAAATCACGCCTCAAACAACTTCCCCCTCCCCCCTTAAAGTTAAACACCCTCGCTCGCCGGCAACCCCATAACGGTCAAATTTCGCCGTCACTCTCTCTCTCTAAAATTTCAAAAATAAAACCTCTCTCTCTCTCTCTCTGTTTCTCTTGCTTTTACTATTCATAAATTATCTACTCTTTATTGTCTTTAAAACTGACTTTGCAAAGTGGAATTAGGGTTTTAGGAGGATGAGACTTGAATTTGATTGTTAAGCATTCCTTTTAGCAATGGTAGCTGCTGTTTCTACTCAGTTAAACACGAAAAACGCGTCAAATCAAAATCCCACGCGTCGGCTTCTGTTATCATCAGACCAGGACAATGCTCCGCGCCGGCCAAAATCACGAGAAGTCACTTCTCGATACATGTCTTCAGTTTCTACCTCGCCTTCCAACGCCAAGCGGTGTTCGTCTCCTTCGATATCAAGACCAACGGCCGTGATGACCCCCTCCACTCCGTACGCAGTCAAACGGTCACTATCGGTCGAGAGGAGGCGACCGGCGACGCCGGTTTCCAATCCTTTGGATTTGAAGATACGGAATGGTCATGGAGTGCAAATGTTGAATGCTCATAGGATGTTGGTTAATTCCACGAGAAGCTTGTCGGTGTCATTTCAAGGACAATCGTTCGCGTTTCAGGTGAGTAAAGCGAAACCAATTCCGTCGCCGGTTAGTTTGAGAAAAGGAACTCCGGATAGGAGAAAAGAAACGACGACATCGGCCAAGGGAGAAGCCGCAGATCATGTGGAGAATTCGCCGGCGGAGAAGCAGCGGTGGCCAGGGAGGTTACGGCAAGCGCATTCGATGGCTCGAAGTGTAGATTTCACTGCTGATAAGAAGAGATTAAATGGATCTGAAGCGAATGTCAGTGTCATCAGGTCGTTGCAGGACTCTATGGCTGATTATAGGTTCTCAATTGAAGGCAGATTGAGCTCTGATTCTAATATAGAGAAGCTAGTTGATGTTAACGGATCTATTGTACAACGTGAGCCTAATGCTTCCGACACAGAGAGTGTGTCTTCAGGAAGTACTTCAGGGAGTAACAGTAACTACGATGGTGGTCAAGGACAACGTGGAACCCGAGGAACACTGGCTGCTGCCAGGTTCTTGCAAGAGTATGGTAGAAAGCTCCGACGACAGACTGAGCCTGGGTCTCCAGTTAATAGTGGACTTAATGGCACTGTGCCGCCTAAACTTATTGCACCGAGGAGAATTGGAATTGATAGTCCAGTATCTTCGCCGAAGGGTGTTACGAATAGCAGGGGACAGTTGTCTCCTATTCGTGGTGAAACTATGCGTCATGCGTCGCCAGGTAAGATCAGTACTATGCCTGCGATGTCTCCGATGAGGGGAATGAGTCCATCGAGGATGAGAAGTGCGGTGGGAGCTGTAGCGGGTGGTAATATGAGCAATTTAAGTAGTACGCCGTCCATTTTGAGCTTTGCTGCTGATATCCGGAGAGGGAGGGTTGGGGAGAATCGGATTGTTGAGGTGCACTTGTTGAGGATCTTGTATAATCGTTTGTTGCAGTGGCGTTTTATCAATGCTAGAGCTGATACTTCCCTGCATACACAAAGAATGAACACAGAGGTACGGTTACTGTTTGCTGAACTTGGTATTTTCTTGCGTTTCTTGCATTGAATTTATTTTAGTCAATACAATTTCGGACTATTATCCTTTTGGTTTATTTGTCTCTCTTTGTCAAATCCTTACTTCCAAAGATGTTATCCGTTTACTTTGGTGCTAGAATGCTACATTGTAATGAAATAGAGGGACGTGAGGAGAGTGACTGAAAAATGGATCATTGGTTACTGTAGAAGCAAGAAACTCTTAATCGTTTATTGAGGCCTTATTACCAACTAGTTTAAAACTTGTAATTTCGGAGTTTCAGTTCAGACATGCAGAACATTCAGTAGTCAGAAACTTTAGCACCAGGAGAGGGAATGCTTTTCATTTGACAATAGAGTTTCTGTTGTCTGGAGTTGAAGGAGCAGCTCCTCTGCTTGGACAAATACTGACCACATTAGATTTATTGTACAAGGTGGACTAGTATCATTTTATCCTTACTGATTATAAGAGTATTTGCTCTTATGTATTGTAGTTTTGCCTATTTTCTCATCGGTCAGCGCATTTGTTGTCCATGTGAACATTAGTGCAGATGTATTAGATGAGGATTGTGAAATTTATTCATCACTATAACTCATGCTGTTGAATTGTGCAAATTAACCTGGAGTTCTGCGTAGAGACATGATGATTGGACTAGGGATTTGGCCATTGGAAAGGGAAGTTAGTTGAATTTTTTGTGTATAATAGACAGTGGCATGCTTTAAGAAGTGATGTAAGAAAGTAGCATTAGTGATTATGCTGGGAAAATTATGAGACATAGGATTGTGTCAATTGGATGAGAATTGAAAATGTTGAGATCATAGTAACATGTATTGATGTCTTATTTTATCAATGTCGAACCCCTTTTTTCGCTTTGGGGGGAGAAATCGAGGCGGTAAATTGTGTCATGTTGTCAAACTGTTTGAAGTTTAGAAACTGTGAGTTGTGTTGTGGAATGCAGTGTGTGTTCAATGATTTTGGTTGATGGGAAACTGGGTGTGAGTTTTTGGGTGGAGGAGATGTGAACTCAAGAAATTAGTCTTGAAGGTATTAGTAAATTTTTGCTCTTCTTGAAGCAAACTTCATCATATTCTTGGATATAATTCGCTAACAACATAAAAAGTATTTTTTAAATGTGAGGGTATCGTTTGGTGCCTAAGCTCTGTATTGAGTGGACAAGGAAAAAAGGATAAAAAAGGGAAATAGAGATTGAAGAAGAGGGAGGGAGATACATAATTGAAATAGAAATGCATAAGAGTCAGTATTCATGTGACTGTAAGAGCAGTAAATTTAAAACGTTCATAATGCTTGCCCTGTATTTGCATTTTGATTACTATGTTCTTTATGTGTTGTCTTTAATTTATCATGTCGACTACGTGGAGGAAACTTCTATATCATATGCATTCTTTTTCTCTATCAGAAAAGCCTGTATAGTGCACACGTAACAATCTCAAAGTTGCGGGAATCTGTTGGAGCAAAACAAATGGAGTTGCAACAGCTGAGGCAAAATTTGAAGCTAATTTCCATCCTCAAGGGGCAAGTAAGATATTTGTCTGCGTTTTGTTGATCTTGGTGTGGGCTTTAATTTGTGGCCTTTCTTTTTTATCTTTTTTTCCTCTTTATCCTTTCATTTCTTTCTTTCTTAAGACATTCAGTTTAGCATTTAACTTCCTAGTTAGAGTGAATGCTTGTTTCTGAAAAGAGTTTTTTTCACTGCCACACTGTTACGTTCATGGCTACCAAACGTTTGATCATATCATACTTGCTGACTGCAGATGATATATTTGGAAGAATTGGAGCTCACGGACCAGGATTACTCTAGGTCCTTATCAGGAGCTATTGAAGCTTTGTGTGCTAGCACACTCCGGTTACCTGTCGTTGCTGGGGCAAGGGTTTGTCAATTTCCTTCTTTTGGTTTGTCACTAAAAACACAATTGCGTGAACTAGACATAATGATTTTTCTTTCTCTTCGTTATCCTTCAGGCAGATGTCCACAATATCAAGGATGCGATCTATTCAGCGATGGATGTGATGCAAACGATGGCGTCTTCAGTATGGTTATTGTCAACTAAGGTGCTTTCTCTTTATTTAGCCTTTGTTTTTTTTTCCCACTCTCTCCCCTTTTATGGTCTGACGCCATGATGGGAGATTGTTCAAAACGCTTTGCAGTTTGAACACTTATTTTCCGTCGAGCTGAAAGGACAACGAGTTATAGATAAAAGTATGTTTACTGATTTGTTATGTCACGTCCTGGAAAATGTACATAGTATTTACTTTAACTTCTTATATTTAGTAGTTAATGATAGTTATATTAATAAATGATTAATTGTTTATAACCAATTACATTATTTAATTGCAAAAGACTATTGAAATAACACAATAAATATTTTTTTAGTTTTAAAATTGAATTCAATTTTTTATAATTTTGGCTTATATAACTCATATTCACTATTACATTTTTCAAATTTTATTTAAAATGCTAATTCTAATTTATTTTTCAAATCTAGAAGAAAGACAATAAACTCATATTTAATGTTAAAATATTCTCAAATTTTATTCTATCACATCTCTCTTTCTTTCACGGTTTTAGTTAATTCTTCATATATTTACACTTGAACTTACTTTCTCCCAAATTTACTTTACATTTGATTTTATATATATACATATATATACATACATACATATATATATATATATATATTTTTCTTCTTATTTTCACAACCATTCTTCAGTTTTAGCATTTTGTTTGTCGTTTGTGTTTATAACATTCTCTTTTTACTCTTCCAACTCGTTAAGTTGACCATTTAGGCTCTTTTCAAAATTCCATTTAAAATAATTTGTCATAATTTTTTTCATTAAACATAAAAAAGAAGAATTACTTCAATTGAAGAGTCTACTGAATTTGTAAGCTTATTAAACCAATCTAATCATTATATAATTATTGAACTCATTATGGTCCAATTGGGGATAAAGTTCTAACTCTTACTCCTTGACTTATATATAGTGTAGGATGTTAATAGTAATGGAAAGTTTGTCCAAGTTTTAGTAATTCGACCTTGCCCAATTAAGAAGACCAAACACTCAAATGGAGTACGAATATATTAATTAGTGTGAAAGACCAGCCAGTTTGGAGTATGATGTTGTTTCAGGTGTAACATTGTTGCATGTTTGGGGCCCAAAAACTGTTTATGACATCAATTTATTACCTCCTTAATTCTTTTAAATGCTTATTCCTAGGACATTGAGTGGAATTTGATGGCAGGAAGATATGCATTGGGTCGCTGCTTCACTTTAGTTGACGTTTCATCTTCCTTGAAGCAATTTATTCTTTTCCCTGTTCGTGAATGTATTTTTAGATATGGATTGCTTCTTTCTCCCGCCCTCCCAGAACAGTGCAGGAAGACATATTTGAATAATTAAAGGTACTCTTATTTAATATTCCTTACATGTAAAATTATCTACTGTTGATAGGTAAGGGAATTAAATTCTGTGGCGGGTGAACTTGCAAATACAACTTCAAACGAGCATGCTTTGCTGAATCAGTGCAAAGATCTCTTATCAGTAGTTGCAGCTCTGCAGGTAACCTTATATTCAACTTGCTTGTGATAAACGTTTGCAGTTCATTTGTTGTTCTCCGGACTTGCATTGTTCATAGGACTTATGCATAATCCGATGTTCAGTTTACAAATGAACATTTATCGTTTTTGGCAGGTGAAGGAATGTAGCCTGAGAACACATCTTTCACAGATAAATCGTGTACCCACTGACCTGCCAACAACAGAATAAAGCTTATATAATTGATCAAAACCGCCAAATGCTAACAACAACAACAGAAAACCCTTTTCCTTGGGATTGAAAGAAGCAGAGGTAATATGAATTGGTTTTATTAGATGACTAGTTGCAACATATAAAAGCTGAGGCGTATACAAGGCAGCAAATGGTGATTTTATTAGATGACTAGCCGCAACATATAAAAGCTGAGGCGTATACAAGGCAGCAAATGGTGATTCAATGTATCCAGGTTAGACTGTATAGAGGTGCTTTATCCGTAGGGAATAGCAAATGTATTTGTAAATATGTGAGAAAATTATGTTTCATATAATTTTCACAATTTTTCTTGTCCTTGATGAAGTCCTTGTTTACCAATGCAATGTTTACACCTGTATCTTCCAATCTTGTATTTGTCTGATAAAAGAAAAAAGTATGACCAGATTGCTTACGTCCAGTCCTGGAGTCTGCTATCACGAGTCTTATTCTCTTTTGTTTCGTGTGGAACAACGGATTCATAGCAGAGCCGTAAACAACGTTGCAAAAGCTCATTATTAGATAATTCTATTTTACACGACCAACTTGCCTTTACTTCTGATATGATACTGTGGTGTTAGATGTAATGGAACTCAAGAGTATGTTATTTGAAATCATAAGAATCTAGTCCCTCTTTATTTAAGCAGGTTAGAAAATTGTCCAAAAATACTTATTTTTGTATTTTTTATTATCTCAACCTGAAATGAATAATCATTTTATATTGTAATGCATTAATCATTTTTACCATTTTATCGTCAAAGTGATCCTTGTGTGACGTTATTTGTTAAGTGGTGCCCTTTATTTGTTTTATGTGATTATTTTTAGATAAACTCAAAGGTAGTATTGTTTTTTAAACAAATATTTTTGTATTAAACCAAATAAATAATATTTTAGGTAAATGGCTACTGAAAAGTTTAACTCTTAATCTAAAGAATAGCTTTATAGTAGTGACCGATGGTGTAAGAAAAGGGTGTAAATTATGGTTGAACTGTGTTTGAAGTACCTAACATTTATTCATTTTGTATATAGGACGTCAACTAATGTATTCTTATCTTTTCCATCCTTTAAAATTGGATTATTCTTCTATAGCACAATTACTAATGTCATTATTGGACTTCAAAGTGAATAATGAAAACTGTAAGATACAAACCTCAATTAGGACCTTGTTTTTCTTGTTTAAGTTTCTAGCTTCATCTTTATCCAATTTATAAACTTTAGTGGCTCTTTTTCGATCAACTACATCCATTCCTTCATAATCCTCTAATATATCATCGACAGAATATATAAATATGACGGGTGTATCTTGCCATATAAACAAAAAATACACCTAAAAACAACTTATAGGAGCCTCCTTAGTGCATTTTTTGACAATGGTCTTGGCTCATATGAAAATAAAAGGAAAATGTGACAATCTTCACACTCTAAAGGCAAATTTTCTCAGTAAGAATAAGCACCATCAATTTGTAAATGTAAGGCCTCTTTAACAGTTAAACATACAACTTTCCTAACTATAGTTAAACTACTTAACATTTGTTCATTCCATCTATGGAGTGTCAACTAACCTGTAATATAAAGAATCTTTTTTATCTTTTCTATCTATTAATTAAAGTATGCTTGAACAAAACATTGTCATGTATTTGACTTTATTCTCTTGTATAAATAATGTGATATCTAATATTAAAACTAGTCAAACACATAAACACAATAATTTTGCTAGGATTTTTTTAGTCCATCATAGCATTAATTATTTATGATATGGAATTAATAGGTTGCTGGGTCTTAGTGAGCAATAAATTATTACTGCAATAGGTTTTGACCATAATTGGAAGATCATAGCAAGTAGCTCATCTCAATAATTAGGAGAATGATATTGTTATATGACCTAACAAGCATAAACCATAAAAGTCTAGATTAACCTAAATTATTACAAATTCTTTTAAGCTTTCAATAATAGTAGCTTGATCAATATGTTGTCTTCTTTCAAACTATTTTAAGGCCAGTAAGAGTCCTTATCTTCTACCTATATAATCAAGTTTATGATCGACCATAATCCACATGTCAACTTTTAACCTATTAGTCCATATTAGTTATGTTTAACAAATGCTTGCAAGCTTATCATATGTTACAAAGTTGATTATGGATTGATTATATTCATTTATCTTTATAGGGTGATAATAAATAGAAAGGCTAGTATAAGGATACTTAGTAGTGGACACTTCACTCAGGGACGAATTCTGAGGTATGAAGGTTAAGAGCCTAAAAATTTTGATAATATAGACCTAGATTACATTATTTTGAGAGAGGAATGTAAAATATGCGTGAAATTAGGCTACAAAAATTTTATTATTGCATGGTATTTGATTTCTAAGAAGTAGTTAGATAATAGTTTGAAGAGGTCAGAGTTCGCATAGAGTGTATTAGATTTGATTAAATTGTTAGAGGTGTAGTTGATGTATATCTAGAACATGTTGATGAACTAATAACATCCTTAATTATATTAACTTAGTTTGGTAACATGCATAAAATAAGGCTAGTGATGCTAGCGATTTATATAATGATGGTGATTCTAGTCATAATGGTGATGTCGGTGATTTAGGAGATGTTGATGATGTTATTGATTTTAGAGATACTAGAAATGTTTGTGATTTGGGAGATGATGAATTATTTGGGATGCTGGTGGTTTTGGGTGATGTTGGTAATGCTAATGATTTGGGAGATGATGAATCAACTGGTGAGTAGGGTGATGTTATTCATTTAGAAGATGAGGAATCAAATGGTGATATTGGTGATTCTAGTGATATAGGAGATGATGAATCTGACACGACCTGCCTTCTGGACCGTGTTGGCACTAGAGAATGGGTAGGTTTAATGCCACCAAAACCCGTAGTAAGCCTACCTTTTCTATGTTCTAGTGAA
>JAOTAY010000006.1:4887989-4906003 GCA_025629805.1 Erythroxylum baracoense
TAAATAATTCTATTACGACCTCATAATTCATCCTAAGGCAAAAATTCAAATTCCATGCTTATTCCATAACTATCATGCTTAATTCGACAAAAATATTTCGGGGGCTAACAGTCCCTCACGCCCGTGATTTTCTTCCCTCACGCATGTGACATTATGTTTCTCTCACACACCAGTGTGTCTATCACTCACACCCGTGAGTTTTGGTTCAAATGTCACGAGTGTGATAATTTTATGTCATGCCTGTGACATTTGCATGCGTTGGTCAACAAAATGATTTTGTTAACTGAAGTTATTGAATTTATTCTTTATTTTTGACCCCTATTGGTGTTATTTTTCTTATTATTTATTATTAATTGTAAAAAAAAGTCCCACCATGAATTTATCAATTTTATTTTGTTCTGTAAATTATTTATCAAAATTTTATGTCCGAATCGAGACCTGGGCCCAACAAATATACTATCAGAAATCAATACAAGATCTTTCTCTGCACAAATTACCGATCTGATTTAATTCTGATTTCTATTAAATTACCTAACTCTTATTAGTCCAATTTAATCATTTTTCACTCGATTCACCCTCTCAGTTTACTATTGAATTATGCAATAATAGAATTAAACCACAACAATATCTAATAAACACATAAACAATCAAAGTTTCATTAATTCAAGAATAAAATTCCGAAGGTGAGTTTAGAACATCCTCAACATTCTAGATCTTATCATTAACTATTCAATCCAATTCTATACAATAATAAAACTGAAAAAAAGGAAATACAATCTAAAATAGATGATGGGAGGCAGCGACGTCGGGAAACCTCCTTATCCAAGAAGTACTTCGAGTCAGTTTCTTCTCGTCTTCTCTCTTCCTTTATCTCTCGATGATTTCTCTCTAGGGTTTCTCAAGGTAGTCGATCTAAAAACTCCTTTTCTTCTCTTTTGTTTTTCTTTAAATAGTCTTTTATATTTTTGGTAACCATAGGGTTTTTTGTGGGTTTGGAAGGCCCAAAAAATCTCTCGAAATGTGAAGTACATATGCGTCTGCATGTTTGCCTGTCACAGGCCACAATCGTGGCCCAAGTGTCTTTCGAAACTCCTCAGTTCTTCGATATTTACCCTAAAACATTAGCAAACACATCAAGTTACCTCAAAGACATAATATTTAAGCCTAAAAGCTTGTACTAATCCATAAAGAACCTAAAACACAAATAATTAACAAAATAACACAATTCTAACCTAAACACATACTAAATGATTAATCTAACGGCTAAACACATATCAAACTATGCCCTAAAATATGATGCAATTTACACTTATCATTATTGAATTCGACGAATGGCTAATTAGTTGTTTAATAATGACATGAATGTGTAATCCATTAAAAAAGTTATATAACCACTAAGGTCTTCCTCATCTAAACATGTTCCAAATAATAAAAATGAAAATTCAAATAAGTAAAAATCATAATATAATTAAATCTAGATTAACTCCCTAAATATTCCAACTGCTTGAACCATTGAGGTGATAAATAATTCTTGATTATTTAGTGAAGAATATTTTAAAATTGATTATATAAGGGTAAGCAAATCCTTCTAACAACTAATGTAAGATTTTGGAGAGAAAAGTACATTTCATATAGGTTTTCTCTTAAAATTTTAATTAAATTCCAATGAAATTATGTTTTTTACCATTAAATATGTTTTACTTTGCATATGCTATAGTATGTGATAGGCCCCTTTTATAATAGCCTTAGACCACCCGTCCACAGATATTGTCCGCTTTTGGGCCTTCGGCCAGCTAAGCCCTCACAGTTTTGCTCTTCCTACACCTTGGGAAAATGTGTCTATGAGGGAGAGATATCCATACCCTTATAAGGCGTACTTCATTCCCCTCTCCAACCAATATGGAATCTTACATTCTATCCCTTTTAGGGCTCAGTGTCTTTGCTGACACACCGATTCAGGTACTGGCTCTGATACCATTTTTGTGAGGGACAGGTATCCATACCCTTATAAGATGTACTTCGTTCTCCTCTGCAACTGATATGGGATCTCACATTCCATCCCCCTTGAGGGCTCAGCATCCTCGTTGACACACCAATTTGGGTACTAGCTCTGATACCATTATAACAGCTCCAGACTACCCACCCATAGATATTGTTTGCTTATGGGCTTTAGCCTAGCCAAGCCCTCACAGTTTTGCTCTTCCCACAGTTTAGGAAAACACGTCTATGAGGGAGAGATATCCATACCCTTATAAGGCGTACTTCATTCCCCTCTTCAACCAATATGGGATCTCACACCTTTCATGATGACTAGGTGACCCACCCGGCACCTCACAAAAATCCTCCGGTCGATATCCAGTCCAACTGGAAAGTTCTCCTAGAGCTAAGCCTTTCCCCTTTTCTTCAAAATATTTTAAAATATATATAAAGAAAAGAAAAAGGAATAGTATTGGAAGTTTATAAAAGTAATCTTCATTAAAAATTTCGGCAACATAACAACTGTTATTTAATAAAACCAAAAGTTTTAGGTTCCTGAAAAGCAATTCAAAACACTTCTATCCACTTAACCAAAGCACCGCTGCTACTTCTGGACTTTAAATCCATTCAGAAACAATCTCAAAGGGTCAAACACATTCATGCATTTAGTTAAAGAAAGAATATTAATAAATAACCATATTTTCACAAAACCAAGATCAGGAAAAATTTATGAAGATGACGAACTATACGTAGTAAAACATTTACAATCTATCTTTACGCAAAAGATGTTCAAAACATGTTCATAATTATGCAATACACGTAAAAAGCAAAATTGCCTACTCAGTTGATCGCATGTTTCTGATATAAATTTTTTTAAATAATTTAACCTCGATATTCTGTAAGCGCACGAGTCATTCGTGTAGTACCTAAGGTGTCGATCCCACAAGGATGGTTAATTTAATCCTAAAATCTAAGGCCAAAAATAATTCAAAATAATTCAAAATGAATGAAACTAAGACAAGAATTTATTTTAATCACGCAATCAATTCCAAGAATCAAATTTGGAAATATAAACAGAATAGCAGATGCAACACCTAATAAAGAATCAATTTAAAAACTACCAATTGAAAGAAAGGGAAATTTTATATGATTTTAGCAAAAACCTGACTAATTATGTATTACTAGATTATCAGTTCTAGACGGTCCTAGGGTTGATTTATAGCCATTAACCCTAATTTATAAACCCTAATTAGATTATGGGAATTGCAATCTCTCGATCACCAATTTATCCAAGACCTAAATTAGATCTTAAGTTGTCCAAAAAACTACCGAAAACTTATGCAAGATCTCTCTTCGCACAAATTTATCGATTTGATTTAATTCTTATTCTATTAAATCACCTAACTCTCGTTAGCCCAATTTAATGATTTTTCACTTGGTTTACCCTCTCAATTTATCACCAAATTATGCAAGTGCAGAATCTAAATCATAAGAAATCTAATAAAAACACAACAATCAAATTTCATTAAGATCAAAGATAAAATATCCCGAAGGTGAGTTTAGACAATCATCAACATTCAAACAATCATATTATCAACGGCTATCCCAAATTCTATGAAATCATAAAATTGAAAGTAAATCGGAAATAAAATTGAAACGGATGACGAAGGCAGCAATGGCGGGAAACCTTCTATTCCGGGAAGTACTTTGCGTAGGATTCTTCTTCACGTCTCTCTTCCTTCTTTTCTTTTTCAATCTCTTGATGCACTCTCTAGGGTTTCTGAATTGTGGCTGATGCAAAAAAAACTTTTTCTTTGTGTTCTCCTTGTTCTTTAAATACCTTTTATGTTCTAAGCAACCTTAGGATTTTTTGGGGTCGAAAAGATCCGAAAAATTCCTCAAAACTTAACGTTTTCACTTGTTTATGTGTCTGCCACGATCGTGGCCTGCATCTAACCCTTCTGTCATAGTCATGTCTTGTCATAGTCTTATGTCACGATTGTGGCATATGGGCTACGATTACGGGCTGGCTCCATTGCTTCTCTCACGATCGTGGCCTATTGTGCCATGATTGTGGGGCCTTTTTTTAGCCCGAATGTTTTCAAAACTTCTCTGTTCTTCAATGTTAACCCTAAAACACTAACAAACATATCAAGATACCTAAAAGATATAATATTTAAGCTCAAAGACTTATATTATCCCACAAAACACTTAATCACATAAACTAACACAATTCTAAGCTAAAAACATGCTAAACACTCAAATTAACACTTACTACATAACAAACTAAGCCTTAAAACATGATACAATTCACACTTATCAACATCTTCGCACTTAAATATTGGCTTGTCCTCACAACACACAATGTAGTAATGAGACAATGGCTTCAACATCATGAAATAAATTTTTTCTTAAATATAATAATTCAAGTTATACCAAATCATTAACATTCAAAATCTGCGTCTAAGGGCTTTGAATTAATATGCAAATTAATCAAGATCTAGGTGTTAATTTATTTACCCTTTTCAGTTTCTCACACACATTAATAATTCTTTGGTCATTAAAACTTTGTAACTACTCCTAAGTACGTTTTCATGAAAAGTAAAGCAATTACAAGTTCGATAGGTTTTTTTATTAGAAAACACTTTTTTCATTTAAATTATTTATATTACTTTTTATTTATTTATTGAACATGGACTTAGTCTTTTTACGCGGAGGCAAACATTGGTAATGAATGTCGATTTAGTTACTTTACTAAGTCTTGTTTTTATTAAACTGCTTGGTTAAAATGTCATTATAGCTTTTTGACGTGGAGGCAAACATTTTTGATACGTGTCGATCCAATAACTCAGCTTTATCACGTTCTCAACTGGCTATTCATGACCCGAAGGTCAACAGAATAGTTATTTATTTAATAAAAAAAATTTTATTAGCCTATCATGTTGTTTTAGCTACTCGTTTCCATGAAAAATACTAGTAATGTTACTTAAGTTAAAAGGCATCAAATTATGAATAAATGTGACTATTTAGAGGTGAAAAGCTCACACTAAATCCTAATTAAGCTGCATATTTATCTAAAGACCCCAATTCACTAATTTTTCGAGCTAATGATTCTTCAAAACCTAATAAAATATATTCAAAATTAAATCAATTTCAATCCATCTAAGCCATTGACATATTAAAACAATCCATAAAATGCAACCTAACAACTATCATGCAATATGTAAAATCACATTCAAAACAAAACACACAACCCTCTCCATATTTGAACAACACATTGTCCTCAATGTGAGAAGGGAACAAACAAGCACATAAGAAAAGAAGAAATATAAATTAAAGTAAAACAGAAAATAAAATTAAAGATGAAGATGAAGACTAATTTGAAAAAGAAAGGGGGTTAGACAAAGTCTTATGGAGATGGTAGTGGGGATGGTGTTGGAGGTGGCAATTGAACGCCCTAAGCCTCAAAATATTGATGGATGCGACATATATCTCGAGTCTGACGTCGTTGAGTTTGGGTCATCTATCTCATCATTCTGGAGATCTCTGCAAGTGTATCTGTAATCACCTTGTTGTTTGTGGAGATTGTATCCAGAACTTTCTTCTATCCCGGTTCTTCTGTTTCTTCTTCCTCTTCGAACTCTTCATTAGTCAAGTCCTCTTCTACCTACTGAAGTAGTGTTGTACTAAAACTCGCCTGACTAGCCCTAATGTTAACATGTGTCTTTTGATTGATATCCCAAAATTTCATGTTGTGGGACTTAAGAATTTCAGCCCGCCATAGATGGTGATGATTTAGGAAGTATGGGAGACGGACAATTAACCCACTACAGTCCATGTCATAATATTTAGCAATGGCGGACACTAGATACCCCATACTTAGATTATTGCTCCTCTTGTACGGAGTAATAATAATAGCGTTTAGCATATGTGTGGAGGTGCACACTGGAATTCTGTGATCCATGTATCATAACATAAATAGTTCCTTTATTGAGCATTTGTTGGTTTCTAATTTATCAAAAACTAGTTGACACATGAATTTGTGCAGCAACAAGTGCTCATGAGTCCTTATTATGTTGTTGTGGGCATTTTTGGCACCAAATTGCTCTAACCCATTGGGCTCGTTCCAATAGCGAGAAGTTCGAAAATCATCGTGCTGATCGATAATAGACGACTCATGGAACCTACACATATCACACATAAATTCTATGTTCAGTTCATAAGCTTGCTCCTGAAACGTAAACCACATTTCCTTGGGTAGGTTTATAGGAAAGGGAAGTAAATAGTTCCAAAGTAAGCTCTTGGTAGACAGGAAATCGAAAATGTATGAATTTGGCCTACTAAATTCTTTCAGCTAAATTCTCTACCCTATCACATAGTTCTAACCGATCAAGCATATCAAAATCAAAATATTTAAGGACTAGAACTTGTCTAGCATTTAGGGATTGAAAATAAATACCTTCCTTCTCTGTGTAGATCACGAAGGGTGCTCCGAAGTGAAGTCCGCTGCTCTGTTCCTTCTCCTTCATCCTATAACTTGGTTTTGTCTTGATGATTGCTCATGTCTGGCTGATTGCTTAATGCGTTATATATTGACTTGTAAATAGGTAGAGTTGGAAGAAATTTGGAAGTTTAAAATTTCTGTAGAGAGATGTGAGAGTGTTTGGAAGTTTCAAATCTAAAAAGATAAAGTAAAAGTGAAACTGAATGAAAAAGTTAAGTTGGAAATGAATATATAGGTGGTTGGAGGGTAAAATGGTAAGATTTTACTTAAAAATTTACGTTTTCCCTTTTTGCTCAGTCACAGGCCACAATCGTGGCCTATAGTTTTCCACCAAATTTTCATTTTTCTTCTTTTGTTCTTTCACATTTTTTTTCGAAATCAATTCTTAATTCTTTTGTGACCCTTTCAGCTCTCTTTTGTTTACTTGATTGATCATCTAATTTATATCGAAATCCTATTTCTTCTTGATTTTATTTGGAATCAAAATAATCTTAACTATGGAATTCAAACTTTTTAACAAAAGCAATCAAAGGAAATAAAATTCCATGGGTTGCCTCCCATGTAGTGCTTCTTTTAACATCAGTAGCTCGATGCTCTTTTTACCTCATGTTGGTTCTAATGAATGGTGCAATGGTAGTGTAGTCACTAATCTTACAATTTGTACATGAGCTACCATACTATGATTTCCACTTTCATTATGATTTTCCTTCCTTTGGTTTCTTCTACGCAATCGTTTCTTTCTAAACGCATTTCTAGGATCCTTAATATCTTCCTATTCTCCTCAAGGTTCAGGTTCCTTGATATTCGTCGGAGGTAAAGGAGAATAATAGTCTTTCTTTGACACCTTGAAGGTTATTTGCTGCTTTCCTACCATTAAAGTTAGTTTACCCCATCAATGTCAATGATTGAGCGAGCAATGGCTAGGAAAGGTCGTCCAAGAACTATAGGGGTTTCTATATCTTCTCCAATATCCAATATATAGAAGTTTATAGGAAAGGTAAATTTATTAATTTGTACGTGCACATCCTTAACAATCTTGTTCGGTTGACAAACTGTTCTGTTGGTCATCTTCACTAACTTCTTTGTGGGTATTAACTCTCTTAACCCTAATTTTAGAATAAAAGTATAGAGCATCATATTGATGATCACACCTAAATCTGTTAATGCCCTGTCTATGTTGACTCCATTTATATTGTAAGGAATGTAAAAATCCCCTAGGTCCTCTTTCTTCTGTGTTTTGTAAGGGTTTTCTTCTCCCATGTGCTCTTTAACCTTTTTTTGGACAAATTCCTTTAGGGTGATCCTCGTTTGCAGTTCTTCCATTATGTTCTTAACCCTGTTTGATTCAACCTCCTTAAAATTCCTTGTCGCCCTACTTGAAATTGACTTCCGCTAAGCTAGAATAGGGTATGGGAATTCAAATCGAGGTTTTTTAATTGGCTCAATTTCAATCTCACTTTGAAGGAATTCCATAATTACATGTCCTTCTCCTTTATCTCCTTTTTCCTTCACATGTTCAGGTTCCTTCTCTTGGGTTTGAATGATAGACATGATCCGTTCTTTTGGGTTAGACTCGGTATTGGTTAAAAGGGTTAGACCATTCCGAGTAGACATTGCCTCTACTAGTTGACCTACTTGGACTTCCACATTGTGTATTGACGGGGCATGGCTCTTTGTTACTTGTTCAAATTTTCTTTCGAGCCTCCTATATGTATCCTCCATGCCTCCAATTTTATCCAAAATCTTATCTAACTTATATTCCATCGAGTTTGGTTTATCTTGTTGGAAGCTTGCTTGTCCTTGTGGCCTGAATTGTCCTTCAACATTATTTATCTAAGAGAAGTTAGGGTGATTCTTCCACCTAGGGTTGTAGGTGTTTGAGTAAGGACTATTGCCCCCTCCTCGTCCATATTATGCTCCTATAAAATTTACTTACTTTGGATTGCTTTCCTTCATCAAGTAACAGTCCACGGTATCATGGTCTATTTTTCCACAGAGTTCACACTTTAGTTGTACGACTTTCACCGGGGCTGAGGATGAATTGAGCTATTGCATCAAGTTGTCAATATTTGCTTGCATTTCAGTCATTTGATTGACAGCCACAATTCCTTTTTGCTTTCGGAATGAAGTAGTTTGTCTACTTCGCTCGTTCATCCACAAGTAGCTATTACTCGCCATCTCCTTTATCAGCTCTTCTGCTTCATCAACTGTCTTTCTCGTTAGTAATCCTCCTGAAGTTGGGTCAAATGTGCCTCTCGTCAGTGGGTTTACTTCATTATATAACATTTGTAACAAGAATTCCTTAGGTAAGTTTTGGTGTGGGCACTTCTGTTGCAAATCCTTATATCTCTCCCATGCTTCGTAGATCTATTCCCTATCACCTTGCATGTTTTTAGTAATATCCTTGATGATCTTAGTGGTCTTAGTCAAAGGGAAATACTTATCTAAGAAAGCACGAACTAGCTGATCTCACATCGTGACATTGGCTGGGTTTAGGGAATGATACCAAGCCTTTGCTCTATCTCTAAGGGTGAAAGGGTAAAGCTTAATTTGGACTGCATCTTTCGACATCTGATGACACTAAAAGGTATCGCAGATTTCGAGAAAGTTCACTATATATGCATTAGGATCTTCATTTGCTAGTCCATAAAACTGCACATTTTATTAAAGCATATTTAGGAGGGCTGGTTTTATTTCAAATAAGGATGCTTGAACAGGCAGCCTAACTACTCCTTGGTTAGCCGCATTAAACCCTGGTCTCATGGTCCATTATTGACATCCTTGGTTTGCTTCGTGGTCCATATTCTACTGAAATTCCTTGGCCATTGTCGATTTCACAATTTCCTCTTCTTCTTAACGTCGAGCTTTCTTAATGATTCGTTCTAGTCGAGTGATATCTATGTATAAAGTTTTAGTTTCACGACTCAAACCTCTTGTGACTCTTGTGCTCATACAAGAGCATGATTTTTGAATAGATAAGAGAGAACAAAAACAAAAATTTAAAACTAAACTAAATGCCTTAAACTATAGAACTAAACTAATCACCTTCCCTAGCAACGACATCAAAAACTTAATCGCAGGTTTTCGATATGAAAAAGCTTTAATAATTTAACCTCGATATTTCATGAGTGCATGGGTCATTCACGTAGTATCTAAGGTGTCGATCCCACAAGAAGGGTTAATCTAATCCTAAAATCTAAGGCCGGAAATAATTCACAATAATTCAAAATGAACAAACTAAGATACTAATTTATTTCAATCACGCAATCGATTCCAAGAATCAAATTCAAAAATATAAACAGAATTGTAGATGCAACACCCAATCAAGAATCAACCTAAGGACTACCAATTGAGAGAAAGGGGAATTTTATCTGACTTTAATGAAACCTGACTAATTTTGTATTACTGAATTACTAATTCTAAACGGTCCTAGGGTTGATTACTCTCTCTCGAGTTATAACCATTAACCCTAATTTATACACCCTAATCAAATTAGAGGAATTGCATTCTCTCGATCATTCTATCGATCAATAATCTATCCAAATCCTCAATTAGATCTTAAGTTGTCCAAAAAACTACCGAAAAATTATGCAAGATCTCTCTTCGCATAAATTTACCGATTTGGTTTAATTCTCGTTCTATTAAATCACTTAACTCTCATTAGCCTAATTTAATGATTTTCACTCAGTTCATCCTCTTAGTTTATCACCGAATTATGCAAATGCATAATCTAAATCACAAGAAATCCAATAAAAAACAATATTCAAATTTCATTAATATCAAAGATAAAATATCTCGAAGGTGAGTTTAGACAATCCTCCACATTCAAACAATCCTATCATCAATGGCTATTCCAAATTCTATACAATCATAAAATTGAAACTAATCCAGAATAGAATCGGAACGGATGACGGAGGCAGCAAAGGCAGGAAACCTTCTGCTCTGGGGAGTACTTTGCGTAAGCTTCTTCTTTGTGTCTGTCTTCCTTCTTTTCATTCTCAACCTCTTAAAGCAATCTCTAAGCTAATAACAAAAATTTCTTTCTGTGTTCTTCTTGTTCCTTAAATACTTGTTGTGTTTTGAGTATCTTTAGGGTTTTTTTGGGGTCGAAAAGGTCCGAAAAATACCTCAAAACTTGACATTTTTACTTGTTTACATGTTTGCCTGACGCAAGCCACGATCGTAACCTGTATCCAACCCTTCTATCATGATCGTGGCAATTAGGCCACAATCGTGGGCTGTGTCATAGTTTCTTGTCATGATTGTGGCATATGGGCCACGATAGTGGGCTAGCTCTAGTGTTTCTGTCATAATTGTGGTCTATTGTGCCATAATTATGGGTTGTTGTTTCAGCCTGAATGTCTCCAAAACTTCTCCGTTCTTTGATGTTGACCCTGAAACACTAACAAACAGATCAAGGTACCTTAAAAACTTAATATTTAAGCTCAAAGACTTATACTAACCCTAAAAAATATTTAAACACATAAACTAAAATAATTCTAACCTAAGCACATATTAAGCACTCAAATTAACACTTACTACATAACAAAGTAAGCCCTAAAACATGATGCAATTCACACTTATCAACAACCGCACGTGACTAAGCTAGCTACTCAAATGGTGGAGTCCTGGGTACTAAAATCCTTAAGCGTGCATCTGGGAGGTTAAAATTGGAAAAAAGAAAACAAAAAATAAAGGGTGAGTTAAACGAGCTCAGTGAGTGTTATAGTTTCCATTCAAACATTTATATAAACATTAACCTCCATAAAGAACAAAGATTATTTCCTTTTCTTTTCAAACAATAACCATTATTCTAACATAAGAAATTGATATAATCAATATGTATGTAAAACACAATCAAGTTCCTCTTTTCTTATAAGGTAAACAAAGATGGCAATCGATAGTTTCATGAAGTTTATCTTTTAAAATTTTCTTTACCATTTGGTACCGTTGGGTGTAAGGCCACGGAGTTGCTTTTGCATCACTTGCCTGTGCCTGGCTAACCTTCAGTAAAGAAGCTGGTTCTGCATTGCTTACCCGAACTAGCTTAACCACTATATACCAATTGTTATAGAGTTGGTTCTGCATCGCTTACCTATAACGGTGCTGACACTACATATAAATTAGTGGTTACGGAGCTAGTTTTGCATTGCTTACCCATAATAGTGTTAGCACAATATATACTCCATACATGTGGAGGGAGACTCACAAGACATACTAATAGACACGACACCACCACCATTAGTGATAGACACTCCCTCCAGACTCTGCTATGCACATTAGGACGTTCTCTGATCAGTATAATCAGATGTATAAGGAGACCTAATGGTGTACCATAGGCTAAACAATAATTAGTAAATAGGTGCATCACATTTCTATACCAATTCAATTCATGTTCAAATTCCATTATCATGTCATTTCAGTGCATATGTGATTTCAATTCGACTCCATCCAAAGCATATATATAAATCTAATAAAAATTAGCTTTCTAATTCAAGTAGCAACACCAATGGACTTATTCATAGACATACTATTTATGATAAAATAGAAACCATTTTTCTTTCATAAAATAAGTTTAAAGATAAACTCACAGTTTTACACACTTATTGCCAAACACACTCATGCGTTCGGTGGCTCTCCTTTACCTACATAAAATGAATTTTGCTTAGGTATTTATTTCCAAATTAGGAAATAAGACATTAAAATTATATATTTGGTTTAATTGAATTCGAGATTTGTATTTTATCATGTAACACGTATGCTAATCATATTTCTACTTATTTTCGTAAGCTAACCTATTGGTCACCATTTCCAAATCTAACTTCCAAAAGTCACTCAAGTACCATATTTTATCCATTCTAACTTAACAATTCCTTCAAAACACAATCTCACCTGATTTAATTCACCATATCATAATCATGTATGATGAGTCACGATTATTACCTATACACAGAATCTATACCTCCACTTGTTCCTTATAGTAAAAGTTCAAATTAGGTTTAAGGTCTTATAGAAATTTATTCTCTATGTCTCTAGTTTCTACATCATCAAAAATCGTGCCATTTCAACTTCTAAATGTTGAAAAATGTAACACATATCACAAGTTATTTCAACACAGGGGCAGTATCAGGTTACCACTTTCTATCTCAAATTTCAATATCATTCATCCCAAATTAGGCCTAGGTCTCATCTAGAGATTTTACTACTATGTACTAGGTTTCAACTTCAATTAGAATCACTCAATTTGGAGGTCTTTAGGCCAAGTTATGGCTAAAACATTGAGACTGGGTTAAGTTAACCTAAGACAGAATCCCACTACACCTTCCTCTGTTGTCATATTCAACTAATTCTATACAAAGAAACAACCAAGTAATACCAAGACAATATTGATCTTAAACATATCCATCTCGCTCAAGAAAACCCATAAAAATTAGAAATTTAAGCTAGGAAACTTTCCACTTTTTCCTCCTAATCTTTTAGGAAATTGGTGAACACCAATCCTAGGTCAAGATTTCTTCAATTTCTACTCTAAATCCATCAAAAATTGCATCTCTTTTCTTCCTCTTCTCCTTGGACGAATTCTCCCTCTTTCTCTCTTTCTTTTTGGTTCTTACGAATCCTCCTTTCAAATGAACCAAATTTTATCTTCTTTTGTCGTTTTATACTTCTTTAATACTTTACACATGTCATTTTCTTATTAAATATCTTAAATGACTCATCATCATCTAATTTAATATCTCTTAAACCATATGGAGTCTTGTAATTGGTCAATAAATGTGATTCATTTAAAGTTTATTAGTTAACTCCATTTATGTCAAAAAGACCAATTCACCCTTTCATGGATTACTACACCTATAAACAATATTAAATCTTGAAAATATTCCACAGCCATATCACCATCAAATTGACCACGGGATACTTTACTTAGGATCAATACTTAGTAATTAGATGCCTCAAAAATTTTGAATAGGTTTAAAATCATTAATACCCATTGTTTCCAAAAGGGGCATTTTGTCCTAAACTTATAAAATTCTCGAAATTCATTTGATTGGACTTGTTTTCGATCCATTTCAATGTCATTTGACTCTAATACCTATTCTAGGTATTTTCACATTTTTTTGGGGTTGGGTCCTCAAAATTCCTATTCAAGTGGAAATATTGTTTGCCCAGTTTCACTATTCATCTACAAATACTATTCACCCAGAATAAAATATATAAACCGATAGAAGGGAAAGTTTGGGGTTTTATAGTATGCTTTACGATCATGGCCTAAACCATGGATATTCAATGCTTCTTAGGGTAATAGACATGACATTTGGTACAATTATATCTTGGAGAAGTATATTTTATTATTTATTTGAAGATGAATACATACTTGTAACACAGTCGTATCCCTCAACTATGGATTTCATTGTTGTTTTGATGATTACACACAATCTCCTACATGGCGATGGTTAAGGCAGTGTTAGTTATTGTATTTGATATTTCTAAGACATGGGATTGCACATGGTTGTGAGTTAGATAATATTCCTTTAAAAATTATGAATTTATTTTAATTATTAAATAATATAATCTTGATGTCCAATTTGGATAATTAACTAAAAAGATAACGTATGCTAAGTAAAACAAGGCAATATAAAATTTAATTGAAACAAAATAACTAATAAAATATTCATTTATTTCATGCACATCAAATATCCTTAAACTTAAGCATTTTAATTATTGTAACTAGATAGGAGTAATCCAGACTATTCATCATGCATTTAGTTGTAATGTTCATTAATTTGCTAGGTTTAAGATTCTCACATTAAACCATAAATCAATTCAATTCAATTTAACTCAATAATAATTCAACCATCAACTCAATTTACAAAACTTAACATAATGTATAAAGTAGGCATGTATGAAAAAAGATGTTTAAAGTTTTAAATATTTTAATAACCTAAATAATAGAAAAATAAAAAAAACGAAACATTGAATTAATGAAGGTGTATTTAGGGTCTTTCTTGAAAAGTAACCTAATCATTTGTCATGAAAATAAAAACCTCATCATGAATGCCCCCAATCATTTATTTAAGTCAATAGTTTAAATGGCTACTAGTACCACTCTTTAACTTCAACCTTTTTTACATAGACTAAAGCCAGTGAGAAGAATTTATTTATGTTTATTAACATTTTTTGTTTTTATTTATATTTTTCATTAGGATACTAAAATACTTAAAAATATTTCACTTTTGACTCGATGATATCCTTAAATTATATAAAAGATAATATAGAGCAAATTAAGTATTCATTGCCAAGATTATTGGAGTTAACTAGCATGAAAAAAATATCAATGCTCATAACTATTAGGCTAAACCCATTTGTTTGTAAAATACCCAAAATTATAATTATTCATTATGATTATTCTTTTTTCATTGAAATTTTTTTGGAATTGTTCTGTTTTAAGATAATTATACTAAAATTGATAATTACAATAAACAAGGTTTATAAATCAATTGACTCCCTTTTCATAGTAAAGTTGTATATGGTCCTCCATATATCAAATTTGAAGAATTAAAAAGAAAAGTAGAGAAAATAAATAAAATGGGGAATAAAGGTTAAAAGAAACTTTTTTTGCTTCCTATGCTAACAACATATATGGTGGGATGCTAATATCATGTTGGCATACAAGGTGGTGATGCTAACAATATGCATGGTGGGATGATAACAACCATTGACTAGTATGTTTGGGAGTGACGCTAGGTTTTATAGTTTTTGTGTATAGCTAAAATTTATGTTTTATATTAGACAAATTTTGGTAGATGTCTAGGTGATGTGCTCTTAATCATTTCTAAGATGAGTCTACAAGTTATTTTATAAGTTATAACAATTTTGATTCACCTTTAAGGCCTAATACATTCAAATTTTTCAAAAAAAATCAAGTTAAAGATAATCTTCAACTAGATATTATTTGTAGAGTTGCAAACAAATACCACTATTGAAAAAGAAACATAAAAGGAAATAAATATTAAACTAATAAAAAGTGCTAATTGTAAATACAAATGACAAAAATAAATTTAAACAATAGAAATAGTTAGGGTATACAAAGGAAAAGCACACTATCAAAAAGCCTATATCATAAGACCAAGAAAAGGAAATAGAGACTCATTTTGTAATAGTCTCATCATCGTGATCACTCGCTTGTTCTTACATTATCAAGGATTGGACAAGTTGTTTAAAGTAACCTACATGATGAAAGTAAGCATATAGTTTCTATTCAATTTGTCATAATTGTCATAATTGTTGTTCCTAATTCTTTCATTTTCTTTCCATGCTCTAGAGCATGGTGGTATATCCTTGCTGCATCTAAACAATGATCCTACCATTAAGCTTTTACAATTATTTTAATGTTGAGCTAGACCACTCTATGTTCTTTTTATTGTCCATTTTATCAAAGGTGCCTATGTTGTTTGGTAGGGCTCTGCTTCATCTTGCTCCTTACCTTATCCTTTCTCTCTCTTTCTCTCTGCCCCAAAGTATAAGCTCCACAACCTTTCTAACTAGTTTTGTATACCTCAATATCTCCAAGTAAATGGATGCCATATAATAGCCTATGGTGAGCCTTAAAAGAGTGTTAAAAGTACCTATTTCTTCACCAACCTATTCAAATAAACATTATCATAAAGTTCTCACTACATTCGAGCTCCCATATCCTTTGAATACTTAACAAAATAGCACTTAAGATTTTACAGTTTCCACTTAATGAGCATAATATATTTATGTTTCACTTGGTAAATTTTTATATTTTTCATCTAAATTTTCCATGATCTAATTGATTTATATTACATTTTAAAAAATTATTGAAGATATTGTCTTTAGATGAAGTTGTCAAGAACTAAGGAGGATTGTAAGGAAAAATTTTGAAAAAGTAAAATTTCATAATTAAATATGACCTGGCCCATGCCTATGTGCCAGCTCATGTTAATCATGGAGTAAGTGAAGGAAAGAACATAATTTAGAACATAGCTAATAAGTCTACATTTAAACATGTGCATAGGGTTAAATTAATGGTGATTTTGGAATCTTTATAATATTTTTTATATAGATTATATGATATTTTGCTATGCTTAATTAATTGCCTTGTAAGTCTATAATTAAAAAAAACATGTATTTGAGTGCAACTTTCTCCATTGCTATCTAATGAAGGAGATATTAGAGATAATTAAAGTTAAATTGAATGGAAACAAAGTTGTAGAAGACATTAAATTTCAATTCAAGATCAGAGATGTAAAAGATTAGAGAAATTAAGGGAGAAGACATAACAAAAACCAGATATAATAGAGATAGGCACTTTTTATACACTAGATGGAATAAGTTTCGAATTAGAGCAAAACAGGTGCCAGAGTGGTAAGTATATTAGGATAAACCTCATTATATGTTTGAACAAAGAATTATAAGATAAAAGAGACAATATGGTTGCTACTGATTTGATATTAGTTGTCATGCACAATTAATGAGGTTTTGTAAAAATTACAAGTTCAAGAAATTAAGAAGTCTAGTTTATAACCATAACTATAAATAATATGATTAGGTTTAATCAAGGGGACTTTTTGATGGTTTTTTATAGTCATCTTTTTTGAGTTTTCATAGCTTTTGTTTTTTTTTCATCACTAATAGAGGAATATGAGAAAGATTGGAGTAGACTATAACACATTCTTTACTTCTTTCCCCTTATCTTTCTCTTATATTAAGATTGATTTGATTTGTTTTTTTTGTTGATATTTTTAGTTGCTAAAGATGTTAGTTAGGGTTAGGTATGGAGCTTCGGATGAATATTTTTATTATTAATGTAAATTTTGATTATTGAATTTATTCTTTTGTTCATAATTATTGAATTTATGATTTATCACCAAAGATTCAATCTCATGGATTGTATGAAGGATTGAGAGGTGAACTAGGATTCATATATTTAGAGAATAAACATCTTAGATATCAAGAACATTAGTATCCTAGACTATTACGATAATAAAAATACAAACTAGGTGTAATGAGTTTGATTATGTTAAATTGGCATCAAGACATGGTAATTGCCTTATTAACTATACCTGTGTGCCTTAAAAGAGGAAATAGATACTTTAATTTAATTGTTATTTCAACTTAGATAATAAATTTACATGATGATTGGAATTTCACATAAGTGGATCCTTGAAACCCTATTATTTATTTTACGGATTTCTTTTCAAAACTTTAGTTGTATTGATTTCACTGGCTTAACAGTTTAATTATCTTTTTATGGAAACTAAATAAATTAAATTAATAACTAACCAAAAGTTACAAGGGATATACAAAATAAAACATTAAGTATAGTTCAAGACTATTAAAGCTCGTTAAGGCACCATATATATAGCCTGTTAGGACTATAGCAACTAACTATAACTCGTTAGAGGGACCAATTTAATTTAAAAAACGAGAAAGTGTAACACCCCACTCCCGCTGGACCCGAACCCGATATCGATAGTGATATCCGAATCCGTGCCCCGCGAGGGTGGCG
>JAOTAY010000006.1:4906103-4919717 GCA_025629805.1 Erythroxylum baracoense
GGGTTACACTTTTATAATTAAGTAATAAGCCCCTAATGTTTCTTCCAAACCAAGAAAGTTTAAAATGTTTTCACTTTTGTGTTATAAATGTGTCGTTAAGGCTTCTTGAAGGCTTTGATAATGTGCCATATGTTTGCATATGAATTGTGTTACTGGTTTATGAAATGATTGATGAAAATGATTTTTGAAAGGATATTAATTTTTGAAACGATATTATGGTTATGAAATCAAGTTTCAGAAAAATTCCATTGAGGCAAAATGTTTATGGTTGTAAAAATCAAGTTTTGAAAATGTGCCTTTTTGGGCAACAAGTTTGCAAGAAATGAAATACATGTATGTGGGTTTGTGGTGGTCCCTTAAGTTAAGTCAAGTGCACTTTAACAAAAGGCTTCTCCCGCTTGCCCGCTAGTGGCGTGGAGCTCCTTCATGGACTCCCGTAAGTTCACGACTACGCAAGACCAATAAATGGAATTGCGATAGTACGTTCTATTCATGGCTACACAGGACCCTTATGGAAAATGTGTAGTACGTTCTGTTTTGGATCCACCCAACCAATTTGATGTGCTTACGTGTTGACAAGTTTATTGAATGCATGATTTGAATACTTATAAAGTGTTTGATGATTTGAGAATTGAGAATTATGTGTTTATGATTCAATGTAAATTATGTCAACGGTTTTGCTTGTTACTGGTTATAAAATTGTTACCCACGAGCTTTAAGCTCACCCCCTCCTAATTCCGTCCCATCTTCAGGTGAGGAGCAAGAGATCGAGTAAGTCAAGAGTCAAGGCATCTCTCCAGCTTGCATGTTTTGTTTTGATAGTTTTTGAAGTTAGATTTTGTAAAACAATGCTTTAGTCGCATTTTCAGCAATTCTAGTTTTATAAACATTGTATTTTGGATTATGATGTAAGGGGGCTCGAAATGTCCACTAAAGCGTTGTAAAACTCTTACTTTTGATCTTAATGAAGTATATGTTGGTTTTGTATATAATTCTCCTTATTTTTTTACAAATGAGATTAAGATTTTGAGAGTTTGTTTGTGATTAGGTTCTTATCAATTTTTTTTTTGGGGTTGTACAGATGAATGTGGTTGAAAGATTTTAAGTTTGCATGTAGTAATATAGGACATTTTGGGTTGAGGGTTCTGGCATAGGGGTTTTCGCCGCGGCAAAGCCAAGAGTTCGCCGTGGCGTAATTCACCCGAAAGGTTAGGCAACTTCATGTACTCCATTTAAAAACCTTTATACAAATGTACTTTCCAAAATATGTTCAAAGATATGCAACAGTTCTCAAAAATATGTTCAAGGTAAAATAAAAATGCCTACATTGCAGGACTTGACAAAGTTGATTACTCACAAGGTAGAGTCCCTACTATTAAAGTCCCTGAGCGTGCACCTGAGAGGTTTTATTTAAAAACAGAAAATAAAAAGGTAAGCTAAATGAGCTCAGTGAGTATTATTGGTTTCAAATAAAAACATTTATACAAATATTAAGCTCTATTAAAGGAAACAATTTCTTTTCTTTTCAAGTAATAACCAATGTTTTTACAAAACACATTATTTTATTTTCATAAGATTAATGCATATGTAAAACAAAACATATAAATTTCTTGAGATCAAGTTCCACTTTTCTTGTAAAGTATACAGCGATGGCAATCAATACTTTCGTGAACTTTCTTTTTTAAAACATAGCCTATCACTAATTTTCTTTTCCATATGGTACCCTTAAGTGTAAGGTCACAGAGTTAGTTTTGCATCGCTTACCCGTGCCTGGTTAACCTCTATATACTGATTGTTATGAAGCTGGTTTTGTATCACTTACCTATAACGATACTAGCACTACATATAAATCAATGGTTACAGAGTTAGGTCTGCATTGCTTACCTGTAATAATGCTAGCACAATATATACTCCACACATGCAAAGGGCGACTCACAGGACATATTGATAGACACAACATCACCCATATTAGTGACAGATAGCCCTCAAACACCACCGCCATGCATGTTAGGATATACTCTGATCGATATAATCGTATGTATAAAGACCTAACGACGTACCATAAGCTAAATCACAATTAATACATGAGCGCATCTCATTTCAATACCAATTAAAAACATATTCAAAATCCATTTCTATGTTAATTCAAAGCATACACAAATTTCAATTCAATGTTAATTCAAAGTGTGTGTACATCTCATTAATTTCCAAGTGCATTCAAAACTCAATTCAATGCTAAATCAAAGCATATGTAAATCTCATAAAGATTAACTTTTAAATTCAAGTAGTAGCACCAATGGAATTATCCATAAACACACTTTTCATAGTAACGTAAAAACCATCTTTATAAAATCAATTTAAAGGTACACTCATTGTTTTTCATTTTTTGTTAACCACCCTCACGTGTCTGATGCTTTTCCTTTATTAGTCCCAAGTCTACAGTGACGAGAAAACTTTATTGTCTTATTTAACTATAAGGGAAACCCATGAAGGGTTCCTAAAACTTGCCAAGTACATCCATAACTTACCAACTTGTTTTAAAAATTTTATGGCAAAGGGCTTAACCAAAATCTTAGCATTTTGTAAGATTAAAATTCTGTTTTCTTTTCATTCAGCCATTAAACAACTTCCATGATTTATACATGCTATCTTCTTTCCATTTAAATAACGTACATAGTATATAACTACTGTTTTCCTTACATTGAACCATTGAACTATGTATAACATACATGCTGCCATTGAACAGCTATTAAGCCACATATATAGCATCTACAAGCTGCCAATTAATACGTATTGAATAATATATATAAGATATGGATATGTATGTTGTTTTTCTCTCCATTTACCATTACTGTTTTTCTCTTCATTTAACCATACCTCCACTTGTTCCTTAATTTTCACATATCAAACATTTAAATTAGGTTTTGAAGTCTTCTAGACATTTGTTCCCCTATATCTTTAGCTTTCATATCAAGAAAAATCATGCCATTTCAACTTCTAAATTATGAAACATGTACTAAAATCACAAGCAACTTCAACATAGGGACAGTATTAGGTTACCATAATCAATCTTAATTTTCAATATCATTCAACTAGAATTAGGTCTAGATCTCTTCTAGATATTTTAAATACTATGTGTTAAGTTTCATTTACAGTTTAGATCACCCAATTTGGAGTTTTGTAGACTAATTTATGGCCAAAATACTAGGACTATTCAAGGAAACCGAGAATCCTAATACAGAATTTCACTAAACATAGTTAGGAAAATTGGCCACTTTCTTCAAATCATGCTCAAACATTCACACAATTCATAAGGAAATTCATGTTTCCATCTTAAGCATTCACGTGACCAGCTAAAGAGGATGGAAAAGAGTGTTTTAACATACCTAAAATCATATGGTAATGTGCTACCTATCTTTTCCCTGCATGTAGTTGGCGTTGATGGAGATGATGTCCACGGTTTGTCACAGGATTTCTTTCACTCGAACTCTATGTGAAGCACTAGTACACTTTTTCTCCCAAACTCGAGTGTAGCTAGTCAGCCTTCCCCATGCAAAAAGTTATAGGCTGGAGGCTTAAACAACATGCATAAATTATTTCCTAAAGGTAACAACTTCGAGATCTATGTGTGAAGGGAGCAGCTGCAATTTAATAACACCAAATATGGTCCAAGGGATAAGTGGAATGAAGGTGGAGTAGCTCCTCCAGCATTCTTGTTTAAGCTACACATTGAAGAGGGTTGACCTACACGTTGCAAGGTAAATTTCTAACAGTTGTCTATTATATAATCTCTTGCCATTTTTGTTTAATTAATCCTTTAAATCCTTACCTCATCCACAGCAATTCTTGTCCCCTAAATATAACAAATTGTTTTAATTTTATCTCACCAAAATGACACATGTCCACACCATGAATTGGTATCTCATGTAATCAATTTTATGTCTGTCACATCTACTCCTTCATAAACGATACAAAATAAGGTTTTCATGCATTCATGTTCCAAAATAATAAGGACTTCTTCATGTACGTGACAGCTGCCACTTAAGGCTCATTCATATATAAACATATTATTTCTTGTCCAAAATAATTAACTGACTTAAGAAAAATCTGTCCAATTTCGATAAAAATTTCATGTCCACGTAATAACATGTTACACCTAAATATATCAATATATAAGTTGGATCGATTTATTTTAAGTATCTGTAACTATGACTGTTTCTTATGTCCTTATGTTTCAGCCTAAGAATGCTTCAAATTTACTCTATAATAATTTAAAACAAGGTCAATTTTGATCTATCATAAATCCATCCGATTGAATATATTTTTGGCCCATTTCCATACTAGTCAACTCTAATATTTTTTTACTATCATTTGACTTTAATACTTGTCATTTAGGGTTAGGTTCCTAATTCACCTTTTAGCAAAAATAAAATTTACATTAGCTGAAAACATCATTCACATGAAATGAAATTTTATAGACACGTGAAAGAAAAGTTTGAGATTTTAGAGTATGATTTTTAAATTTTCAATTCTTTGGAAGTTTCTCACCCTTTGTATCTCTCTCACTTGGTTTAACAATTTGTTGTTGTAAGGTTTCTTATTAATCATTCTTACATTCTTTAAGAGGTAACTTCTCTAAATCCTTACATAAACTTACATCATCATCTTCAGGGCTTTTCTTGGAAGCAATGTTTAGTATTCAAAGATATCATGTATAGATTCTTCAATAACAATAGTCTTCCTATTAAATACTCTATATGCTTTGTTAGTTAGGGTGTAACTAAGAAAATTTCATTCATCTGGTTTTCAATTAAACTTACCCAAGTTATCTTTAATGTTCAAAATATAACACTTATAACCAAACATTTAAAATAAATAATCTTTGGCTTTTCCCATGCTAAAGCTTAAAAGGAGTTTTATCCATATTTAGTCTTATGTAGACTATTGGATATATGACGTATGGCTACTACAACTTCTGCCAAAAAATACTTTGGGAGATCATATTCATTTATCATTGTTCTAATAAAGTCTTGTAATGTTCTATTTTTCCTTTCAACAACACCATTTTGTTGAGGAGTTATAAGCTTAGAAAAATCATGAAAAAATGTTATTTTCTTTTTAGAAAGACATAAACAATTCATTTTCAAGTTCCTTATCATGATCACTTTTAATTAATGTAATGGAGAGTTCCTTTTCAATTTGAACTCTTTTGACAAACTTGAAAAATGTCCCAAAGTATTCATATTTTCTAGTTAAGAATAAAACCATGTAAATCTATTAAAATCAACTATAACAAAAGCATAGAATATCAACTACACTAGTAACTCTAGTTGAGCCAAACAAATCTATAAGAAGTAACTGCAAAATTCTAGTGAAAGTTAATGACTTTTTACTTTCCACGAACTCTTGGATGGTTTTCCTATTTGGCAAGCTCCATAAATCTTATCTTTTCTAAATTTTACCCTTAGAAGTATATTAACAAGTTACTTAGAGTTAATATTGAAGATGAGATCTATGCTTACATGTCAAAGTATCTTATACCAAATATATGCATCTTAACTAATATACATTAAACATTTTACATTCTGGATAGAGAAATCATCAAGATTAATTGTATAAATATTCCCTTCTATTTTACATAAAAATGCAATGTTATTGTCACTACTCTAGATATAATGCATGATTTTCTCTCAAAGCATACTTTGTGTTCTTTGTCATATAATTGACTTACACTTAATAAATCATGCTTTAATTCTTCCATTAAAAACACATTGTTAATTGTAATATGATTTTCCTTAATAAAATTTTTTATGCCAGTTATCTTATCTTTGGCATCATCTCTAAATGTAACAAATCCTTTATATTTGACTCCAATAGTTGTACACCAAGATGCCACTATCCACTTACCATTTGTTTCTCTTTCTTTTATATACCTACAAAATAAAATAGTTGAAGTATTTTAGGTACTCAAATGAGATTTGGTGCTTGATTTTTAGTCTCCTTCTTTTTGTTAACCAATATTTTAAAGGTTTACTTACTATTCTTTGTTTAGGAAGCAAAATCTATAAATATGCCCATATTACCTCATATTATATGAATGATATAAGTTGGTGCCATAGTAATATTGATGCATATAGGCATTATTTAGTCTTCTATGTGTAGAAGCATGATGGCAATCCCTCCCTTGGAATGTGTAAGAATTATTATAAATGGAAATTTGAAGCATAATTATAAGTTTATTTTGTGTTCCAAAGGAGTGTGAGTGAGAATGCATCCTATGTATGTATATATATATAATCTATGAATACATAGAATTTTATTAAATAACAAGAACAAGAATCTTAATGATTTATTGGGTAGGATGGAGAAACAAACTAGGAAACAATCCATGTATTCAGAGCACTCATGGATTAACCCTACAAATGAAATAAAATAAATATTGAAAGAGTAAATATTCACCCGCGAAGGTTTTTTTTTTGTTATTGGAATATATATATATATACATATATGTCTATCCTTTCCTTAAGAATGTTGAGATCTGTATATAGGTTTAGAACCATATATGAGAGTATAGGATTTGATTTTAGAGTAAGGTATAAAAGTTATATCATGTGCATATGATGTATTTTCTTGGAAGTGGATACATCTGGATACATCATGCCTATTTGTCATCTTAGGTAAGGATTCTTCATTATGCAATATTTTTCCTTAACAAATATAGTTTCAAAATTGGATGTACTTTTATAATTATATCCAATATTATGCCTATTATTTATACTCTTTTTAACTCCTAACATGCTTTTGAGTTTCTCACTTCTCTTAGAGCATTTGCGCAATAAATCTTTGAGAGCATTGAGCTCCTTTTTCAATGTACCATATATGCATATATCAAAACAATTAGAGTTAGAAAGTACCTAGTTATCATTAATGACCACATTCTTAAATTTTAATTTTCATCCATACATGCATCTAAATACTTCTAAACCTCTTTTAATTTGGAATAAACCTTCTTTCTTTATATACTCATAATTTATAGAGCTTCTACTAGTTCATCTTATATCAAATCACTATAATATCAAAATAATTAGAGTTAGAAAGTACCCCATCTTCGTCTTTTTCCATGAAGCACATGTGAGCTACTTCTCCTTCCAATCGTTTGCTTTTAGAGACACTCGAGTCTTCCTAAGTTGATGCTTTAAAAGGCTTCTTCTTCTTCTTCTTATCTCTCTTCTTTTTCTTTTTATTTCTTTCACTAACCTAATTAGTATACTTATGTGTGACAAATTTTGTGAGTAGCTTCATATATAGATATCCTAAAAAAGGGACGCTCCTAACAATAGAAAAGGGTTTTCTGTTCTTACGTTTTTTGCAATTCTTAATCTTTCTTCTATTTTTGTTATTAGATCAAAAGTCATATGTGACTAAACTCAATTGTTCTGATTCAAGGGGATTCGATATTCTGGTTGTAACTTTGTGAGGTTTTATGTTCTTAACTTTTATTTATGTTTTAATCAAGTATTTCTTGTTTTAAGTTCTCGTATTTCATGAATGATTAATATTTGATTAAGCTAACATTTTAATTTAATATTGATTATTTTATTGTTGTCCATAAATTCAATGATCCATAATTGTCATGAAATATTAGTACAAGTAGCAAATAGGTTCGTTATGAAGTTGCATATTTAACTTATGATAAACAAGAAAACTAAGTTGAATAATTCACTACAATAAACACTACCTTTAGTGACGAAAATAAACGTCGCTAAACAATAACCCATCATCGCAAAAACTAATTTGCAACGAAAAAATATCGTTGCCCAAATCATCGCTGAATCCCAGTAACAAAACAACATCCACGATGTTTTGTTAAAATCTTCGCCAAAACATTTTTTCGACACAAACAATTCGTCAGTAAAAAGTATAATCGACGAGAATAGATAATGTCATACATAGTTTTTTGCGACGTTTCTATTTCGTACCTAAAAGTTTTTTCCTACTAAACTGTATTCGTAGGTAATTATTTTTAGTGAGAATTTCCTTTTGGTAGTAGAATAGTTTAGCTACTAATTGTTTGTTGTAGAGTAATTTTTTTAAAGACGTTCCTGCAAACGTAGGTAAAAACATTTTTTGACGATTTAGTTTTGGTAGCTAATAGTTTTTTGTGACGATTTTGTTTTTGTAGCAAAATAGTTTTAGCTATTAATTTGTGGTTGTAGCAAAATGTTTTTAATGACTTTCTTATAAACTTAGGTAATAACTTTTTACGACGATTTTGTTTTGGTAGTTAATATTATTTAGTGACAAATTTTAATTTTGAATTTAATTATTATGATTGTTAAAAACAAATTTATTTTAATTTATTACAATTTTTAAGACAGTTTGAAATATAAAAATTATTCATTTTATAATGTTAGTGACATATTTTTAAAATAATAATAAATCAAAATAAGGGAATGCTTTTTATAAAAAAAATTACAGGTCATACACAAACGAAGGGGGCAATTGATTCATGTGGGAGAATAGTAATAAGAATGAGAATGAATATAGTAAGGAATGAGAATGGATATTATTATTATCATTATGATGGTTGGTTAAGAGGCAAAAATGATTATCATTACCAATGACAGTGGTTAGTTTGTAAAAATATTGAGAAATAAAATTTTATTATATTTTAATTAATTAATTAATCATAATTTAATTAATTATATTTTAATTAATTAATTACAATATGTTGATTAATTAAAATATTGTAATTAATTTTAATTAACTATATTGTAGATAATTAATTAATTACTTAATTATTATATTTTAACTAATTAATTACAATATTTTAATTAATGAATGAATTATATTTTAATTAATTATATTTTAGTTAATTAATGAATAATTATATTTATTGTAATTAATTAATTAATTATATTTTAATTAATTAATAATAATATTTTAATTAATTATATTGTAATTAATTACAATATTTTAATTAATTAGTAATTATATTTTAATTAGTAATATTTTAATTAATTATAACAAACATACCCTTACATAACAATGATACTCATTTCTCTAGATTAGGAGAGGAATAGGGTATTACCCAAGAATGGGTAATCAAAATAATGATTATAATCATAGTCCCTTATCAAACTCAATCTTTCATTCCATACCTATTCCCCCTTTTTCATACCCACTAAACAAGCACACCCTAAGACTCCTCATCGTCGTCACTACTACTGACGTATGCTGAGCCTAGTAATTGTTTGACCATCTTTTTAAGCTTATTCACTTCTTTTACATTACGATTTAACTTGTCTTTCGTACATTGTAACTTAGCCATCAGTGTCTGGTTCTCCTCTTGAAGTGTTGTGACATATACTGGTCGTGACGAAGAGACATCAACAGGCTTAAGGCCATACCCAAAACCTTTGATATAGCCCAATCATGTACCAACAAGGATATTGTTACAAATGTCATTGACATTGGGCTGATTCCTTGCAGCTAATGACGTCTGCAATAACTCCTGCATCTTGTCCTACAATTTAAAATAGAAAATTGAGTTAACTAAAAAATTATTACTTGCTATTACATAATTACTTTGTGCCTCTTCAGATGTCCAGCCTTGACCTTCCTTATAGTGTGAGTGCTTGTACAGTGTAATCCTATCACACTCTTGCCCTTAGAGTTGTGTTTAGCTCTATAATGTGAATTAAAAAAATTATAACCAATTAGAATTTATTGTATTAAAAAATATAATAATAAATTGAAAACGTTACACTTACCAATTCTTGTCGGACGACGACAAATGATCTAGAGTCGGTGTTAAGAGGAGTCTTCATTTTTGCTCTGTTAGCCTTGGCTTTCTCATAACTTTCCTAAATCAAGAGAAGTAGTCATGAGATGTATAAACAAAATTAATGGAAGGAAATATGAAGAGAAAAAACAAACATGAACCTTTGCTAAAGCCCAAAAATCATACATCTTACTCCAATTTTCTGGAGTCATCCATTCTGGAACATGTCTACTTGCCTCTTCATCGGAAGGGAAAGATTAATAATATTTATGAAGTCGATATCGATAATCCTTCACCCTTTGTTTCAACAATGAGCTAACACTGATTGAAACCTCAGACGTGTCAATATCAACGATATTGAGCTTCATTTGTGAAAAACACGTATAAGTTAAGTTATTATTTTTGTTAAGTAAAATCGCAATACATATAATGAAATGAATTGAAATATTACCAAAACTTTGTCTAAAGCATTTTAAAGCAAGTTGTCTTCCTTCAACTGTCTGAAATGTTGAAGGTAAGGCAACTCATTCCTCACAATGACGCCTAACTCACTTGCAAATTTTGCAGCGTGGATCTCATCCACTAGGCGTCATTGCGTAGGGTCAATTGTCACTAACAACTTAGTATTCATTGCAACATTCATCCGTTGTAACTTAACACCTTTTATCTTACCTCTACCTCGATTTCTAATGCCAGTATTGGATCCTAAAAAAACATAATGAGAAAAACACACTAAACATGTAATGAGCAATTTCAGGATAAATGTGAATATGTTTGGTTATCAATAATAGACCTGAAGATTCCTTATGACTACCAGACGATGTTGGTAAAAGTTGTTGCTGACTTTCTTTTGGTTGTTCTGTGGGAGAAACTTCGTCTACCATTACTACCTTCTTTTCCTTGTTTCTACCAGGTGCCATTATAATGAACCTATGTAAAATATATTATGAACATAACGTATAATTGTAATTGAAAAATAAAATTAACATTTTGTGAAAAGTGGTACTTTTGTGAATTATGAACATAACCTATAATTGTACAAAATAAAATTAACATTTTATCTCTTTTATGTTACCTAATTAACGTGGATAGTGGTACTTTTTGTACATAAGAGTAGTATTATTTTGATAAGGTGGTAGTGTTTTTTAATATATTTTTTATCTATATAGTATTTTTAAGCTTATCAATGAAGCTTTCTAAGGTTCTTATTATCCTGTGACTATTAAAGTTACTAAACTTAATCTTAAATTTGAAGGTAATGTAAGTTTCTAAACTTTATTTTTGTCGACCACTATTATCAACTTAAACGTGTAGATCATTGTCAAAATAATGGCAAAGCGAAGGATTAGTGGAAATGAAAATGAAAATAGAACATATAAAACAAAAAAATGTTTTTATCTATATAGGATTTTAAGCTTATCAATAAAGCTTTCTAAGGTTTTGTTCATAGGCTTTCTTCATTTGCTTTAGCTTGTCTTAAATGCTTTGAAGTTTCCTTAAACAAAAATAAGCCTAGGAACTTTAGTAGAAAGAAGACAAACCATTATTCACTACCTACTTATAGTCCTCTATTCCTATTAAAAAATTGTTCAATCAAAGTGGAGCCTTTCTTATATATTTCTTTACAATTTAAAGAATTTCAATTAGTGAGTGACCATAAGACCTATAATTGTTGAAGATGACCTTGTTTTTAGCAAAATTAGAAAGGCATTGATCATTAATAGGTCTCCTATCAAGAATTTTCCTTATGAGCCAACTACCACTTTAGTTATTGGTCCATATGTAAAAGTTCAAGGATATAAACTTTATCAACTTTGATATTATACTATAGTTATTTGATAGGTATGTTTATTTATATAGAAAACTATAATCTTTAGCTTTTATGATGTTTACAATTATGTTTATATTAAGTTGTTAGTGAGTAAAATCATATAAGAATAAATATGAAGTAATTATGTTGTTTCATAAAGCATATGAATTTAGTTGAGCAGCCGTTAGAGAAAAAGATAACGGCTCTAAAAAAGTGAGAAGGACAATCTTTTAATAACTAATTTTTGTAGTTATAGAATACTATTTATTTATAACCTATCATAATATTATTATAATAAAATTGATAATTTTTTTTGAAAATAAAGAGTTGCATTAGTGGCCAAAAGTAAGAATTTTCTAAGGAATGAACCAAAATACAACCTTCATAGGAAGCTCATATTCCATGCTAAGTCAAAATGGCATCAAATTAGTTAAAACAAATATATATTAAAGAATAGCTATTGTACTAAGCAATAAGCTTGTCCATAGCTAATAATAAGAACAAAAACACTTGGCCTTCTTCATTAATAGGTCTCCATCTCATCTTCATGCCTTAAAGAAATGAGAGAGTTAATCCACTTATAAATGCCAACTTCATATATGACAAGTTAGAAATCCAATGAAAACATTCCTTTATTCTGTATCATAATAATCGAAGTTACATTTCCTCGGTAAATCCTTCTAAAAATGATTAGAATCAAGTTAGAAATTTATAACCTCCTTAATCTTTTCCTATACATTGGAAGTAAATCATAAATTACTCAAGCCATCATAATGAAAGAATCCTTGTCTTTTCTAATGCTAATAAAGTATAGGTATGTGATTTCTTAAGCTGAAATCAACAAATTCATGTAAGAGTTAAGGAAAATAGGCTAATAATGAATCACCATGGACAATTTAAAAATATATACTCACAATACTCTACTCCAAAGAACCTCTCTATAAATGAAGATCAATAATTTTCACTTTCTTTTCTATGCTTATCATCATCAAGTTCGTGCATTTTGACACTAGATTACATGTGAAAACAAGTTCACTTTCGGACAAAAATTGAAATAGAACAAATCACAGGACTTTCATCGAACACCTTGTAAATGTAACTTAAAACACACCCAACTTCAACCATTCATTGTGTTTGTTCCCTTTCTTCACCATCATTAACACATTTCAAAACAAACCCAACAATATAGTTGTTCAATCCATGCAAACAACTCAACAAATCGAAGAAACCCAAAACAATTACTATTTGGTATCATTAACACATTAAAAAACAAACCCACAACAAATCGAAGAAAAACTTACCAGGTTGAGCTCAACTCTAGGAGATGATAGATGGGGGGAGATAAGAACAGAAAATTGATTCACAACAGAACACAACGGAAAATCAATTAAGTTTGAGAGAAAAAGAAGAAACGATGGAGAGGGGGCCTGGGGGGAAAGTTACGGGTTTAATTTTTGGTTTGACAAACGACGTCATCTCACCTAAAATTTTTTTTACCGTTGCAACATTTAGTGACGTAAATGAGATTCATCGTCAAATACCAAACCTTTAGCTACGATATATGATAACCATCACCAATACATTTGGAAAATTACGAAAAATAACATAGTTATATTATTCTGATCTCCCATGTTTTGCGACGAAAGTTCGTCGCAAAATGCCATGCTTTGGCTACTAAACATCTATAGCCTCGCAAAATGTACAACATTTTGCTACCAAGCTATTAAATTGTCGCATAAACTATTTCTTTTACCTTTTCTGACGATGGCAATTTTCGTCTTCTAAAAGTATAATTTCGGTACCAATTTTATAAAACATCGCCAAAACCTAAGCATTTTCTACTTGTTTATTTTTCTTAATTGATTAACATATATGACTTTTTCCTATTACCATAATTTGAATTAAAAATTAATCTTCTCACTTATATATGCAATTATTCTTCATTTGCTTAATTTTTGGGAATGACTAATCTTTAAATATATTTTGTTAGAAATAGTTTTATAATTATATTACAATGTCT
>JAOTAY010000006.1:4919817-4930003 GCA_025629805.1 Erythroxylum baracoense
TAATACATTGTAAACATTCAAAACAAATCTCCAATAAAACATATCTTAACTATGATAGATTATAAAAATATTAGTTTCATAATTTCTAGAAATCAATTTTAGAAAATGTCAACCATTTGGTGATGATTTCCAGAAATCATCACTAAATGTACATATTTAGTGACAATTTCTAGCCATTGAGTGACAATTTATGGAAATCGTAGCTGAATGATTGACATTTAGTGACGATTTTAAAAAATCGTCGCTAAATGTTTAACCTTTTGCTTTCACCAAATATTGACCTTTTGGTTACGCTTTAGAATATCATCGCCAAATATAAACCCTTTGTTGATGATTTTTCGGATTTGTCACCAAATGTTTGATAAGTTATGGTGATGTTTTTTTAAAACGTCGTCATAAGCTTATTTAGCGACAAATATTTGACATCATAACCCATTGTGCATCATTTAGTGACGATTTCTCTTAATCATCACTAAATATTCAGCATTTGGCACGATTTCTGCTATACGTTGCTAAAGATATTTCCTTTTGCCACACTTTTCATTTTAGTTGCTAAATGGTTAGTTTTAATGACGAATTCTTTTAATCGTGGCAATATGTTCACTTTTGGTGATGATTTTCGTTTCGTCGCAAAATAAAACATTGCAAATTCATCCGTTTGTTGTAGTGATTGCAGCTATCTCAATTATGTAATTTAGGGTTACTCTTTTTCACTAAGCTTATTGCTATCATTTATTTGATATGGAATGCTATCACACCCAGTCAATGGATGATAAGTTTTAGTTTGGATGTTGAGTTTGAACCAATTAATTTAGGAAAATCTGAGAATTATTATGGCTATCCTACTATGTGTTAGAATAACTTCTTGAATTGTGAAAATATTCTTTTTAAACCAATGTTCAATGTTACAATTAGATGAGTTCTTTCTCTTGAATCGAAGTTTGGTAATCTTGACGTTCTCACTTTATATTTAGTTGATTTAATTTGATTTCTTATTAATTTTAATTAATTTATTACTTAATCAATCCCCCCTTTTAATTTCATTACTTGAAATTAAGAAACTACTTTATATTTCTCTTGGGATTTGACCTGGTTCTAAAACTACTACAAGAAGTTTGGAGAATCACAATTATTTTGGGGGCTTCTACAACCCGACCAGTTACTAATCAAGCCATAATACATCTTTTATTTAGTGAAAATGATTATTTAAATTAAAAAGTTCTTTAATGAATTTGATATAGTTTCTTGTATTATTAAAATAATAATATATACTATAGAATGTCAAAGTCATTATGCATGCGAAAGGAGCTAAGGTCTCATCAAAGATCTAAGTATGTATTTTGGCAGTCTCTCTTAATTATAATGACAATTAAGATGAGAGTTGTAAGATTTAAGCAAGTGCTCATTATAGAGAATCTTATAGAATTCTCTCATTAAACCACTGTCCCAACAATAGTATGATTGTCATATGGAGATATGGTGTAAGAGAATTAAAAGATTGGCTTAATGTAAGTGGGAGATTGTTGGTACATTTCCTACAACCATTTGGTTGATTGTAGATTTTATGACATAATTAATTAAAGTCACTTTTATCTTTATATTTTTAATTATATTTGATATTTTAATATTAAAGGTAAAATATCTAAAATGATTAATGTGCAATTGAAATTATGATGAGATCATAATTATAAAATTCAATTTGCATTTAAATATATATTACTCCTAAATTATTCTTAGTTGTACGAGATATAGATAAAACGGTAAATATTTCTTTATTATAAAGAAAGTAATTTATCTCATAAATTAAAGTATTGATATACTTAAAAAATGTGTGAGTGCTTATTAAAGATTAAGTTCACTGAACTGACTCAATTATGAAGATCCTAAATAGAATATTACTTATTTGCCTGTGAATTTTCTCATTATGATGTTTATATAATTGACCCTTAGACTTAAGATTACCAAAGTATCTCATATAGAAATTACTATATTTTGATGCTACTTATAACCTATTTTATTTATGGTAGCTTAGTTAATAGTAATTAGATATAGTATAAATCATAAGGAGATAGTTCAGCAAGTTAATAAAGTAGTCATTACTATAAAACAATTAGGTATAACATTCCACTACTCTTCATTATTAATGATTTAAGGAATTTTCTGGGTAGGGTGAATTGAAATTTGAAAATATGTTTTTAAATATTAATTATGAATTAATTACTAATTAGTCGGAATGAACATAGTTGAAGTTAAAAAAGTAGACACTAAATCCATTCCCTATGTCCAATTAGAACATTAGATAACAAAATCGTTAAATTATACATCACAATCGTGTATGAATGGGTTGAGTCAAACCATTTATGACCTTCCTAATATTTGAGTGGTCATGACATATTACTAGATGTCAATCTTAAGATATGATTATAAATTGTTTACTTAGATAATTAAATATATATTAAAAGTATTTTTAATTTATCTAATGTTAATTATGAATTATAATTATAATTTATAATCATTGTCAATATATTAAAAATCTAATGAATCACATATAAAAAGTAGTTAAAAAGAGAAAATTAAATTTAAATTAAGTTAGACTTAATTATGAAGTTTGAAAAAGTTTAGGGATCAAATATGAGATATTTTATTTTATTATAATTAAATTATAATTATAGTTAAAGTTTGAATTTAATTATAATTAGGAATTTTAATTTTAATAAGATAGAAATCATTTTGTCTTTCTCTATAAATAGGAGAAAAGCATAAGGAGCTGGCACTCCTACTTTAACCTTTTAAAAATTGAGTTCTTTATATCTTATTTGCAAATATTGTTAGAGACTGGACACTTCGACAACTCATTGTTGACACATCGTGAAGAAGGTTTTTGCAGGAATGCAAATGAGTTACAATTCCGTTATCTTTTATTATTCATATTTTTCAAGTTATTCAATTAAATAAATTCAATCAAAAATTGTAAAAGCTATTTTTTGTTGAGCTTGTGATTGGATCATATTTAGTTTCCTAATATAGCTTAGCAAGAAATGTAGTTAAAATATACAGACTTGCCCATTTTAAGTAGCTGTGTTCAATAGAAAGTTTTCTTCCAGTTGTCATTATTTTGGGGCAAATGCATTTTTTAAGACCATCAAGGTTATGGTAAATAAAGAAATTAAGGATTATTCACGTTAGACCTGAAGTTATCAACATACAATATGAAGAATCATAAAAATAAAGAGTTAAAGTGTAAATAATCATTAGAAGAAATTTTACCATATTTTAATCTAATAAACGTAAGAATGAGTTTAAGTTTGATAAACATAAGAATAAGGTATACTACTAATAAACTAATGAATAATTAAACTTAAAAAAAGATGAAAACTATTAAAGAAAATTTTTCTTAAGTATAAAGCAGAGTTTTAATATAAAATATTCCATACCACATTAACAATATTATTTACTATCAGGTCATTTTTTGGTCAACTTAATAGGAGGAGTGTTTAATCATTCCTCAAAGATTAAAATTCTTAATAAAGAAAATATTTTTAAATTTTATGACAAATCATTTTTGACAAATTTCTAATAGACAATCTTAATAATACATTTTGTTACACTATCATCACTTAATTTAATAAAAACATCATATTTCGCCAGGTATATTTAAGAATTAATAACTTTAATTGTTCACTAAATAAAAATATAATAAAACGATGAGATTTGAGAATCATACGAAATGTAATATTGTCAAATCATGAAATTTGAAATATTTCAAATTTATTTAAATTTAGAAATTTCAAATAATTTCATAATAAACATGACGCTTAGATATGAGTTATTTTGTCTTTATTCCATCATTTATTGTCCTTACATATAATTTACTCCTTTAGGTTAAAAAAGTGTAGCTTTGCCTATTGGAATTTTTAACGGGCAGACACATACACCCACACATAGGGATGGGCACGATTTGGTTCGGTCGGTTTTCAGCTAATTTTTAGACCGAACCGAATAATCAGTTTTATGACACAAGAAAACCGAACTGAACTGAATGTCAGATAAAACCGAATTTTTGGTTTGCCTTGCGGTTTGGTTCGATTATGTTACTTCAATCGGTTTGGACCCTAATCTTGGGCCTTAAATTTTTGGTCAATTTTAGTACATGTCCAACATTTTTATTTCATTTTAGGACCTATTGGGTGATTGTCATCCTTGCAAAGTTGCAAACTTACCTTATATACCTAGAGTTAAAAGTATAAAAAAAATACAAACTTGTTGTTTTTACTTGATCAATCTGGTTCAAGTTGGTTTGGTAAAAAATTTTGCCTACACCGCACCCAAACCGATATAGTCGATTTTCTAATATCCAAAATCGAACCGACCATCGATCACTCTCCACACCAACCGGTTTGGCTCGGTTTCTTCGGTTTTGTAGGTCAGTTCGATTTTTTCGGATTTTTTGCCCACTCCTACTCACACACACATACAAGTCACTAGATGTTATAACTATCCATGTTTATATTTATGGGTCAATATTTACTAGGATTAAATGTTAGCCAAGCATTATACAATTATTTCATGTTATTTATATAATATTTTAAGGTTTATAACTTTTATGGTTTTCAATTTTAAATGGATTAATAACCTTTATGATTTTGATTTGTTGGCTAAAATAAAATGGATTATAATGTTAATTTATTAATTGATTACTTAAATTCAAATTCTGGCATTTTTTTTAATTTTCAATAACCAATATTTTAAACTATTAATCAAAACAATATGTTACCAAACTAACCTCCGTTGTGAACATTAATTAATTCTAAAATATCAAAGAGATTATGTGTGGTTGAGTTTTAAGCAAATAACAATTAACAAAAGATGATTATTAATGGCCAAAATTTAAACATACTTGTGGCGATAAATATGTAACAATTATTCAACTTTCTATGTAAATTACAATTCGATACAATGAAAAGCTTATGATTTGACAAGATCTTATTATCAATTTTTTTATCACTATAATAAGAGTACCACTTACAAATTGATATTTCTATCCAAAGACTAAATTTTAATGTTATGCTAAGTATCTTATGATGGGATTGCTATTATTTAAATTTCTTAATTATGTTGCATTTAGATTTTAATTATGAGTTTGCTATCTTTGTTTAATTTTTTTCTTAGTGAATACTTTTGTTGCTATAATATCTGCTAACATTAACTCTATACATATGCTAAATGACGCAAACTCTAAGGTTTAAAAGGAGAATGTCATGACTATTCTTGGTTGTATAAACTTAAACCTTGCTCTTCAAATTCACTGACCCTTTCTCTTATAGATACAAGTTCCTTTAATGATAAGAGGGACTTGGAGAAGGGGGATCACTCATATTTCGTGAGTCTTATAATCATAAAACATGCAATTCTAGAAATATGTAGGGGAATAGTGTATGAAGAGAAGGATGCCAAATTGTTCCTTAAAGAAGTTAAACAACATTTTGTTAAAAAAAAGTATTCTTCTAATAAGTCATGTTTCCATAAGATGTAAGGGTAATAGGAACATCAGGAATTACTATCTAAAAATGTCAATTGTTTCAAAACTAAAACCAATAAAGTTAGAGCTTTCTGAAGATTTGCTTGTGCATTTAGTTTTGATCTCTGTTCCTACACAATTTAGTCAATTTAAAGTTATTTATAAATTTCAAAAAGAGAAATGGACTCTTAATGAACTCATTTCACATTGTAAACAAGAAGAAGAGAGATTAAAGGAAGAGAAGGTTGAAAGTGCTCATTTGGCATCCACCTTAAAGGTAATAATAAAAAGAGGGAGAAGGATAAGGAGGTTATTGTTACTTTATCATAAAAGAAGCAATATAAGAAATGAAAATAATAAACTAAGGAATTTTCTTGCTATGTATACGGAAAGACTTTGCACAAGAAAAAGGAGTTTATCAAATATTATGTTTGGCGTGCAAGGAAAGGTACACTTCTTTCTTTAATTTGTTCTGAAGCTAGTTTTATATTAGTACCTAGACAAACTTGGTAGTTAGATTTTAGTGCAATAATTCACATAAATATGTCTATGTAGGGTTGTCTAAGCTATCAAAAATCTAATAATGGTGAAAAATGTATCTATGTAGGTAATAAAATGGTAGTTAAAGTTGAGGAAATAAGGATTTTTAGGTTATCATTTAAGACTGGATATTATTTTGATTTAGGAGATACTTATGATATTCTATCTTTTATGTGGAATTTGGTTTATATTTTTGTATTAGACAATGTTCGTTATCACTGTTATTTTAGAAATGGACAATTTAGTCTTTTTCATGATTCAAAACTTATTAGTTATGGTTCTTTATCAAAACTTATGGTGTTGATGGGAGATGAAACAAAACATTAAAGGATAAGGTAAGGAGTATGATTATTCATTTTATCTTACTATATTCACTATAGTGAGAGGTATTAAATATCGTAACTTACATTCTTAATATAATTCTTACTAAGATAATGATTAAAACCTCTTATAAATTATGGACATGCAAAAAGCTTAATATAAAGCAATTTTATATTTTGGGTTGTCTAGTTGAGGCAAGACCTTATAGGCTAAATGAAAGGAAACTAAACTCAAGAACAGTTAGTAGTTATTTTGTCGGATAGTCTGAACAATCATAGGGGTATGATTTTTATAATTGCATAAGTAAATCTATTTTTAAGATTAGAAATTCCAAATTCCTTAAGAATGTTAAGTCTGAAGGGGGAGCTAAGGTTAGAAACTCGATCTTTGAAAAGGAATTCATTTCTCTTCCTAAAGTTATTATTGATCATAATCAGGCTATCACTCCTAACATAGTTTAAAAAGCAACTCTAGAGCAACAAGACAAGGTTGAAAATCTCCATAGTTATAATCAATTGAATTTTCTTAAAGAACAAACTCAATAACCTCAAGAACAAATGTTATTAAGAAGATCCACTAGAGAGCGGAGAATTGCAATTTTGAATGATTATGTTGTCTTTTTCCAAAAGCATGACACAGATATTGGCATAGTGGAAGATGTTCCAATCAACTTCCACAAATCCATTAAAAGTTCTAATTCTTTAAAGGAGACTTATGCCATAAATGAGGAAATTAAGTCTTTGAGAGACAATGATGTTTGGAATGTTGTGCTATTTCTTAAACGTGTAAAAGTCATTGGTTATAAATGGATATTTAAGATCAATAAAGATTTAAAAGGCAATGTGAAAAGATATAAGGCTTGTCTCGTTGTAAAAGGCATTACTTAAAAGGAAAGCAACGATTATAAAGAAACTTTGTCACTGATTATTTCTTTGAAAAACTCTTTCAAGATTATAGTGGCATTTACGACATACTTTGATCTTGAGTTACATCATATAGATTTTAAGATAGCATTTCTTGATGGTAACATTGATGAAACAATTTATATGGAGCAGCCTAAAATTTTTTTTGCCAAAGATTCAAAGTAAATGGTTTGCAAATTAAAAATATCCATCTATGGAATGTTATTATAAGTTTCATCAAGTTGTCATCTCTTTTAGTTTTTGAGATGATTGGTTAATGAGTATATATATAGTTATATGGGAGTTAGTTTTCTTTTAATTTTATATATTAATGACATACTACTAAATAGCAATAATATAGGCTTACTGTATGAAACTGAGAAATTTTTATCAAAAAATTTTGAGATAAAAGATCTTGCCTCTTTTGTATTACAGATTCCTATACAATGAGATTATTTTCTAGGTATTCTTGGGTTATCATAAAGGAGTTATATTGAGAATGTACTTAAAGATATGCCATACAAGATAGTAAACTAGGTGATACCCATATTGCTTAAAGAGACAAATTTAGTCTTAATCAGTGCCCCAATAATGATTTAAAACTAAAGAAATGCAAAAAATTTCTTAAGCTTCAACTATAGGAATCCTAATTTATACTCAAGTTTGTATGCGACTAGATATTGTGTACATTGTTGGAATATTAGGAAGATATTTAAGCAATCTAGGAATAAATCATTAGAATAAGGGAATATAAAATTACATGCCCACATATAAAAGATCATATCAGTTAGAGATCAATAGGCATTCTGACTCTGATTTTACGAGATGTCAAGATAGTTATATATCCACTTCAGATTACATCTACCTACTTACTGGAGGAGTTACTTCCTAAAAGAGTACTAAGCAGACACCCATAGCTTCTTTCACCATGACAACTAAGTTTATAGCATATTATGAGACATCTAATCATTAAATATGGCTATGAAACTTAATCACTAGACTATGAATTATAGATAGCATAGAATGACCATTAAAATTATTTTGTTATAATAAGTCGATATGTTGTATTCTAATAATAGGAGTTTGGCAAAGTTGAAGCACATCAACATTAAGTTCCTAGTTGTTAAAGAAATAATTCAAAGTGGTCAAATATCTATGGAACATATTAGGATAAACTCTATGGTTATAGATCTGTAAGTTTAGTGAGAGTTTGTATTTATGGATTCTTAAGGTTATATACATGTTATCCATTTTTTATGATTTAATACATTGAGTTTATAGTCTAATTTTATTTGGTTTGATCTTACTAAGGAATATGGTAAGATTAATTGAAAATATGCATGTTAAGATCACATGACGTCAAATTTTCATGCAACATATCCATATTTGATCCATGTCATTAATTATATTAACGTATATGATTATTGATGGGTTTAATCACGATAATTGCAACAAAGATCTTTTCGATCCTATATTGATATGATTGATGGATAAATTTGTTTCTAAATAATTTTATAATAATAACAATTATGATCTGGTAAGATTTGTTAGAAAATATAATTATAAGGTATTATGCATATATAATCCAAGTGGTAGAATGTTGAAATTTTTTAATGGACCTATATATATATAGTCAAGGGCTATTATAAGATTTGGTTAAGGATTAAAAGTGATCTAATAAGGTTTCAAATTAACTTGCCTAAATCATCTATAAAGTATAAGCTATTATATACGTAGAAAACCTAGTGTTATATTACTAAATTATGATGAAAACATTACAAATAATTACTATATATATATATATGTGTGTGTGTGTGTGTGTGTGTGTGTGTGGATAGTTCCCGAAACAGTATTAGAGATTTTTTTTTATCCCATTAATCAAAAAGATATATGCACTTCTTTGAAAGCCAAAAATCAAAAGAAACTATAATATTTGAATCACATTTGTTTCAATAATTTATATATTTCTTTGTATTTAAGTTTTTTCTTGACAATATGCATTTCTTTGAAAGCCAAAAATTAAAAGAAACTGTAATATCTCAATCACATTTATTTCAATAAATTTATATTTTTTTTGTATTTAAGTTTTCTCTTAACAATATGACATGATTGATTTAGGCTGATGTTATAAATTGAAGGCAAAATTCTATTATGACTACTTATTGGAAGATATATTTATTATTTAAGTTGCAATATTTACCCGAAAATAACACAAGAAGGCGCTTTCTTCATATTTTTGACCCTTATCTTTCAAATGTCCCGTTATTCCCTGTACGTGGACATTTATATTGTCGTCCCAAGTTCTTCTAGGATTGTTGCTACGCCTCATATCATAATTAATGGTCTCATTTGAGCTTTCAATTTTAAGTTCAAATTTTTTATTCCTATAATCATATTTTAACCTTGTTTCGAGCTCAATACAACGTAATTTTTAAGGCGGAACAAGAGTGACACAGAATTAATGGTGTAAAGCCTGCACAGGTAGTTCAACTGGTCGTCAGAAAGGTTGTTGAGTGCAAGGTCTTAGGTTCGAGTTCCGGCAGCGGCAGTGTGGGAGTTTCATCCAATGTGATGGCTCCTTGTGCGCACCGAATACGGGGCTCCCTCTCTAAAAAACTGAGTGAGATTAAACAGTGATTTATCTCTCCACCATTCTGTCGGGCCGGGGTATATAAACACCTGGGGTGAGCCATTTCACCATTTTTTGAGTGCAAGAATTAATGGTGTAGAGATCTGTCCCCTCAACTTCTACAATGTCTGTGTCTATGTTGTTAGAAGAGTATCCGGCCTTGGATTTGGTACTATGAATTTTTTTTTTTATATACTGGGGGGACCTGTGCGAAAAGGTCGGTTACAAAAATACCCCTGGGAGGTCAGTATGTGGGGCTGAAACGAGAAGGTCTGG
>JAOTAY010000006.1:4955709-4969202 GCA_025629805.1 Erythroxylum baracoense
CATGTGCAAAAATTTCACTATTTATTATTCATATGCATATATGAATGCATGTATATGTCAGAAACACTTCCAATTATACTAACCCATTCAAAAAGACCAAATTACCCTTTCCCATAAGTGAGGGGATGTTACAATATGTCGTATGGAGGGCCTAAGTCAAGAATATAGCTCTATCCTATAAGGTTTGGGACCATCTTACAAAAGATCATGTCACTGCCACAATTCAAACTAGCGAAAAACAAAGTTGTTGTTGATGTCGACAAGGACTCTTTATCCACCAACGATGTCACACATACCAACGACACCTACGAGGAATCGTCGAAATTCACTAATTGGCAGCAAACGGACATAACCTTACTCAGCCTCCTCACTGCGACTTTAGCTATAGAAGCACTGGGATTAGCGATTAGGTATGAAACGTCGCGTGAACTATGGCTAGCTCTTGAACAAGAGTTCGCCAACCACTCTCAGGAGCGAGAATTCAGACTCCAGTAACAACTTAATTACCTACGAAAGGAGTCAAGCACATCTATCTCATAACATCTCAAGAACTACAAAAAAATTTGTACGAACTTGCCACCATTGGCCAACCTCTTCCTAACAAAAATAAGGTTCACCCTTTACTTATGAGTCTAGGTCCTGACTACAAAGATTTTACCACCAGGGCTTTTAAACCACCATTACCAACATACTTTGAATGCATAAACCAATTGAATGCATATGAGACTAGGAATACTATTATTGAGAATTTTGTCAATACTAGTTATGCGTTTGTTGCGTAACAAACAATTGTCGTAATGACTCTGGATATCATACTTGGTTCACTTTCAAGGGGAGAGGATTTGTGCCTACTTCTAATAACTCTGTGACTGCAAATAATACTTCTCAGACTGAGTTTACAGGTTATAATCAGGATTACCAGCGCCAAGCTGGAGGAAGCAATAGTCAAGTGCAGGTTTTCGGTGATTGTCGTTATTTTGTGAACGATCGACTTGATTTTGCGAGTGATCGAGGTAATATGTCTGCTGATCACCGAGAGCCTCACCCACAGTCTCCTGGTATGAAAATTTATAAAGTTTGACAGTAAATTAAAAAAATCTCGAAAACGTTAAACACTTTTGAATATATTGTCCTTTTGTTTCTCATCTATTCTTTATCTAATACAATGTAATGTTGAAATCGTTAAGTTCTAATACAACATTATTTTAAAGGTATGAATGAACCAAAATTTTAGCATGATATAATAAATAAAGTTGTATGATAGCTAAACAATACTTTGAGGGATAAATATGTTGAGAAATTAAAGCATAATCTCATTGTGAATAGTAGAAAAAAGCAAAAAAAAGTTATGAAAATTAAGGTCATTTTAATTGTATAACATGGTTAATTTGTAAATATAATAAATCATGTATCCTAAATCATACCTTATTATGAAAAAAAAGTTAGACATAAAAGTTTTAGGTCTATAATAGCATCCATATGTCTAAATTAAGAAAATTTTATAAGTGATATGTAGAGGGGTACGGCGAGAATGCTAGCCTTTGTAAAGCATGCACTTATTTATAATAGGGTTTGAATCTTTTAATAATTTAATTGAATAATAATTATAATTTCAATTATAATTTAGGTATAATTATAATTAATTATAATTAAATAATACTTAGGTTCTAACAAGACTTAATATCTAATATTAGTCTTTATTTATCAAATATCTTATATTTGACTTTAAAATTTTTAAACTTTACAATCAAGTCTAATTTAATTAAACTATCTTTTCTGTCTTCAACATTCTTTGTATGTGATTCATAAATTCTTGAATATAATAGCAATAGATTAAAATTATAATCTTAAAATACATTTATGATTAAAATTATATTCTTAAAATATATTTATGGTTCAAATTTTCTAATTAAATAATTTATATCCATTAAATAAGATTAGTAACTAGTAACATATTATAACCATCCAAATATTAGAAATATTAAGTAGTTTTGATTAACATTTTTGTGTATAATTTTTATATAATTAGACGTTTTCATTAAATAATATTTTGATTAGGCATATAGTATGAGATTATCGTCTATTAGTTCTCTTATAACAATAATTAATTTTTAATGATATTTAAAAGTTATTTTCAAAGTGTCGGTCTTCCTTGATTAAGATATCTCATATTAATATTAGTCGAGAATAATATAACATCCTTCGTAATTATGTCAGGGCCACAAATGTTATATTGATTATTTAATTACCTTTATATAGTTCATGTCATATCTAATGATTATCAACCAAGCTATTCTTAATTAAGATAGATCCTAAATAGTATCAAAATATAACGTTCTCTATATTAAATACTTTAGAGATTTAAAGTCAAAATATTACTTTACAATTATCATATAATAAGCATTTTATAGACATATAAACAATATTCTATATAAAATTTCTATATCCTATTAGCTCAATGAACTTGATATATAATAAGCACTAACATTTTTATTTATGTATTAGCATACTTTAATATATGAAATTAACTACATTTTTCTGAAAATATAAATTGATGTACCAAAAGAAGCATGTGATTAAGAATAAAATGATGAAAATAGTAAAATCATATTTCCAATGCATTCAAAAATTAAACAAAAAGTTGAGATGTGACGTGTACTTGGAAAATATCAAGGAAGTTTGTGCTCTAGAAGTTGAAAAAACAGTAGCAACTACCAACTCAAGAATACACGGCTTTTCTATAATTTATTCGCAAGTTCTAATTTTGATCGGACACTTTGTTCCGAGGATAGGTGCTTGAAGGTGGTGAGACTAACGTGCTAACATTTAATTCACGCGGGACTATTCACCACAGAGTCAGATGCCCTCAGGCGGCCAGTATAGGCATGTCACGGGCTTTTGCACTCGACTTTAGGCATTTTATGTCATTGCTCACATAATCCATTGGGAAACTTGTAAGCTCCAGCATAACATCGGCCCAGCCAATGGGCCCATTAGTCTTAGTCTGGGCCCAGATATTGATTTCGGACCTGCCCCTAAAAAGAATAAGATTGGAATATGATAATAATGGTGAAAAAGGGCGTAGCCTGAATAGTTAGTTGTTGGATATGGTTCATAGTAACTGAATTATTACGTTAGTCCAAAAGTTGGTTAGGTTGTGTTAATGACCGCGTAACTTGTTGGGATGATGCACGGACGGGCTCGTACTTCGCTTTTAGGTTTTAACCCTCTCTCTCTATCTGGACGAGAATTCAAACTTAATGACACATTCTGACAGCAACAGACCCAGCATGAATCAGGTTTTGTTGTACTTTAGAACCAAATATTATTATTTAATAATAAAATTAAATGCTCATCCCATGGATACTTAAAAGAACCATAGCTTTTTGGTAGTTATAAACTGAATTAAAGATAAGGAGATTCCAGTTTAGTTGGACCAACTTGCCCTCAAGTTCACCTACCACCTTGAGATAGATGACACCCAAAGCATGGGTAATTTAGTCAATTAGTTTTGAAATTCATTTATTGGAGTGCAAGGTTTGTAAATAATATCTACTAACCATCGCTGGTAACTACTTTTCACAGAACTGTTAGGATACGTGTCAAAATAGGGTTGGATCAACCTACTCCAAATTCTGTTTCTGTAAGAATATCTTTCGTGTTTTTGTCGCTCCTTTTTGTCTGCGACTGTTGGTGAGAAGGGAGCGACTCCTACTCTCAGCGCTTTGAAGATTAGGAAATGGCAACTCTCGATGGACAAGATCCTCGTATCCCTGGAATTGCTTCTGCAATTAGGGTTATCCCCGACTTTCCTAAACCAGGTTGTTTCTTTTCTTCTTCTCTCTGTTGTTCCTTCACTTTTTCACTTTGGAGTGAGAATTTGAGGTGTCCAACTAAAGTTTTGGTATTTCAGTTTCTTACTCTTTTGGGTTTGGTTTTGTGGATTTAGGGATTTTATTTCAGGATATAACAACATTGCTTCTTGATACCAAGGCATTCAAGGACACTATTGATTTGTTTGTGGAGAGGTACAGTGGAAAAGGCATATCTGTTGTTGCAGGTTGGTAGTCTCGTGCATTTCCCTATTTCTATTATTTGTTTGTTTCTTAGAAGCATCGTCTATACGCTAAATAAGCTCCATTTCAACGTTTGTGATGCGGTTTTAAAGACCAAAGAGTGCTTGTTATATATCAAAAAATAAAATGAAAATATTTGCTTCTTTTTATGTAACTGGAAAAAAAAAGTATAAAAATTGCTTCTTTCTTTATTATTAATGAGTATTTGGGACTTGGAACCTGCTATTGTTGGATATTAAGAAATGGAGCAGACATTTTTTTCTGTAGCCTCCGAGAAATAATGAGTCATCTATTTAATCTCTGTATAGTTACATTTTAGGTGAATACTGCACTAATGAATGATTTCTTTTCTTTTTCTTACTTGTGGTGAACCTGTGTTTTATTTCCTACTTGCTGATCTGAGTAAACATAACAACAGGTATTGAAGCGAGGGGCTTTATATTTGGCCCTCCCAGTGCACTGGCTATTGGGGCAAAATTTGTACCCCTGAGGAAACCCAAAAAGTTGCCAGGTTTATGTCCGCCAACGGATTTTAGATGAACACTAAGTTTCAAATTGTTTCTGGGCAGTCTTGGTTGGGAATTGACCTTGATCTTGTAGCAAAGCAACTTATATGTACTAATGCCACAAAGTTCAATTTTACCAACTTTGTCTTGATAATGCTCAGGATACGTGGTATTTTGGTGTTTTTATTAGGGGAGGTGATCTCCGAAGAGTACTCTTTGGAATATGGAACAGACAAAATTGAGATGCATGTTGGTGCTATTGAAGCTGGAGACCGTGCTTTGGTGATAGATGATCTCATTGCAACTGGTGGGACTTTGAGCGCTGCAATCAAGCTGCTGGGTAGTGTTTTTGAATCACCTACTTCTGGCACGATTTGTATTTCCTCATTGTCCTCTATTCTGCATATTTTTGACACCATTTACTTCGGTGGTCGGATATCATCTCATCTTCTTCACTTTGTATGATAAAGGAGTTCTATACCTGGCAAGGTTAAGATCATGGTGATGGCAGTGATCAGTGTTAAACAGGCATTATTTAGACAATTTCTTATGAAGCCATCAAAGAGAATTTTGGTGGACAAATTCAGTTCCATGTATAATATAAGGATGATTCGAAGGTCTATGAATGCATAATGTTGATTAAGGATGACATATATAGTTTTGAGCCTCTTTCTTTTTTGTCCAATGGAAAAACATGTTTTAAAGTGGAGGTAATTTGGGCCTTTTGCATCTATTTGATGGTCTATAAGTAAAATGTAAAATAAGTCTGCTTCCGCAGGCAAAGTTACTTTTTGTAATGTTTGGTTGGAAGTCGTGGTCCCCAGACATCATTAGTTACTAGTTCTCGTTAAAATTTTGGATTTTCCTTATGCTCCATTTCCATTTTTTCTGATAGAGCGTGTTGGAGCGCAAGTTGTTGAGTGTGCATGCGTCATTGAGTTGCCAGAGCTTAAGGTATGTGGCCATAATCTTTTTACAACATCTCATCTATATGGCTACACGTCAAGTGATGAAATTATTAGCATGAATTTCTGCATTTACTAATGCAATTGGCTTGAAGTATAACCTTGAACTTTTGTTATCAAATAATCAAAGAGCATTGCTTTTGTTTTTTTGTGTAAGCACTCAAAACTTCTCGCATTTTTACTAGCTGCATTCTGAATGAACTTTCAAAGACAAATTTTGGTGTTTGATTACTTTGGCAATGTCTAGGTCTAATGGCCAACATAGAGTGATTCATAACTCATGTTATGATCATCTTCTCTAATTCATGTGAGCTTGTTGTTTCAATTGCTTTACTAATGCTTTGTTGTTACGTGTGTTTTTAAGGGTAAAGAGCGGCTTGGAGGCAAACCATTGTTCGTTCTTGTAAGCTCAACTTGATGTAGCTGTTTTTTAAGGTAGAAGCTTGTGTTTGTTGTGATGCATGAGTTTCTAGTAGCTCTCAAGGAAAAACTTGTCATTGCACAACTTGATTACAGGGAAGGGAATTGGATTCTGGCCTGATTATTGAACTGTTTAGAATTTTCTTCCTTTGTCTGTAGACAGCAATAAGGAGTAATAAGTAAATTGGTCTTTTCGACGTTTGTAGAGTTTATGGAACGAGGAATAACCATTTTGATGTCAAAATATGCTGTATACAAATGCCGGCTTTTGCTTGTTTCCTTCTGATGTACCATTTTGGGTGCATAAATCCTTAACCGAGTCGTTTAATGTGCCTGAATACTTTAAATTAATTTGTTTTCCTCAATCTACAAATTAAACGAGCAAAGCTCATGGCAATAAGCCTGAAAGAGCGTAGAAGCAAGTAGTTTTAGAAAGGACGCCCTTAAGTTGTCAAGCAAGTTAGGAAGACGTGTTCATTATTTTGCCTCCTTTCTGTAAACTATAGCTGTTGTCTCCTTAAAAACACCGCTACTGTTCCTTTTTTATTTTAAAACAATCGCCTCCCTTGAACGTCTACGTTTTGCACAACCACTGCGTTTACGCACAACGTCTGCGTGAAACGCAGACAACTACGCAAAACGCAAACAACGTTGCGTGAAACACAAATAGTTGCGTTTTAATATCCTTCTTTACCCAGCTGCTAGCACGTCATTTTCTTCATGGACTGCTACCGTATTGCTTCATTTGCTTCCACCTGCTGCCTTACGTATTCCTTATTCGCTTCTGTCGTTTTGGTCTCAATTTACTGCCATTTTGCTTGCATGAAATACACGTTACTTGCATGGCATGCACAGCTTTTGTACTTCTTTGCCGTGAGCAACTTTGATTTTTCTTGTTTTTGTTTTCATTTTTCCTTGTCATCTTCTTGTCTTTTAATTTTCTTCTCCTTCCTCCAAGAAGATAAGTGAAAATTAATCTGCAAAAAATGATTCAAATGTCGTACTTTTGACTCACTTTAATTTTTTTACTTTCGAATTGTGCCGAAAATCATATATAAGTCAAAGTGAGTATCTTAAGCAATTTCATATCATTAATTGTTAAATATTATAGAATAGTTATACAATAAATTAAGTACATATCAATTTTTCTCATACTTAACTTTTGACCATCCTGGGGCAAAATATCTAAATTAAGATCATAGACCCAAAATATTTACTCATTTCTTATATTTTCCAAGAATACATAATCATAAGAAAAGATGAATGACTTTCAAAAATCATAGCAAGAACTCAACTTTGTAAACTTGTACTCATGATCAATCAACATTCAATATATTTAAAAAAACTGAGCAATCTAATGGCAAACTTGAAAAACACGTTTAGCTAAAATATATCTATGGGTACACTCAATATTATTCATGATCAAGATATTCCACAACTTTGCATATCATTTCATTTCTCCACCACTAAAGGTCACATGCAAAATCATGAATCAAAAGACTTTTTAGGGTTATAATGTGAGTAAAGGTAAAGTCAGATGTATTTGAATAAAGCAGCATGAAAGCCATCAAAGTTAGTGAAATAAAAGTAACATTCAATGAAATATCAACTATACAAGTTAACATTCATATAAAACTGGGTACCGTCAACTATGAGAATGCAACAATTATATTTCACAACTCAATTCAGCGCTCATACATAAACCATATGAAGTTATAGCAATCCGAAGAGATCACTCATACAATTGATGACAATATATTGAAATCACAAAGAGTGAACCTTTCAAGCCAATATCTACCCCATATTCAACATACTCAAATAACTCATTCATCATAACTTTTGAATGATGCATTAATCATAAACAACTTTTTAACATATATGCACTTCCCCCTTAATATATTTATTTAAACTTTTTTTCTTTTCTTTTTCTTTTCTTTTTTTCTTTTTATCTTATGAAAATTAAAAGAAACTACATTAATATGAGAATTTCAATGATATGACATAAAATAGCATCCTAACATTATAACCAATCCACATATTTATACACCCCTATACTTATACTTTTGTACATTTATAACTCAACAATCACAAATGTTCTACTAACTTTATGGCTTAAGTAGGACATTTGGTTAAGTTTAAAAGTGTATAATGTGGTTTATACAAAAAGAAAGGTATAAAGCTCAAAGGAGCTTATCAAGGGAAAAAATATGTCAATAAGGTATGCTATTTGGCTAATGTAGTTTATGAAACAAAGAATGCCTAATCATCTCTATGTTAATGCATGTGATAAAAAATGTGGTATCGAATAGAAATCAAAACAAAATCAGAATGTACATGTGATGAAGGCCACATATTATCAAAAGACAATGAGACTGATATAAATGTGTCAGTCTATAAAGGCCCAAAATCTCACTGGCTTTGTCTACCTCTAGTCACTACTCTTCTAAAGATAATTCACATTGACCAATCACAAGAGCAAAAGTATATGCTAAGGTTATCATGAAATTCTCTAGTCAATTCATTCTCTAATCATGACTATATAATCCTAGAAGCAATAGAAAATGAGAAAATGTTTGTTTATTTGTTTTATTCTCTCTCATTTTGATTGAAAACTTAAAAACAAGTAAGAAGCAAACAACTAAAAACACACATGCATATAAAAACTAATGCGATAATTTAAAGAAAAGAAATTTACTTCCCTTAGGTTGTCTCCCAAGAAATGCCTTTGTTTAGGGTCACTGGCTAGACTCCACACTTCCCTCATCTGACAAAATTTTGATCTTCAAGTGTTACAGTTTGAGCCACTTCCACGTGAGGTAGTTCAGGATAGGGTCTTGGTTGGTAGTCTGTCATATTCAGCACATGCCTTATCTTCAGAATCTCAAACTCTACTGAGTCTATACTATCGGGAAAGATCTTGAATGTCTCTTCCCCTTTTTCTTCTTCGTTCAATTTCTTTAGCATGCTAGGTAAAAGTAAATAGTCATTCTTAACAAAAAATTGAAACTTAGTATTTACCTCTAAGCTAAAGGATGTATCATTTTCTACTTTGAGTTCTTTCTCCACTTCTTCCACACAAGCTATTCCTTGAGTAGTCCACTCGAGATTCTCAAGCTCCTCATCACTCTGTAAGGTTTCTGCACTAACGTCCCTTAGGTACTTCTCAAGTTGATATGATTGCTCCTCTTTGCTTTGCAGCTCTAGGCGATCGATCCTCACTGCCATCTCACCCATCTGATTTGCCACATTTTAGAGTTTAGACGTTGTATGCCTCATTTCTTGCTGGAATTGCATCATATCCTCTTGTAGCTGCTGCTGTACACTATTAAAGTTGCAAAGTATTAGCATTTATAATATTAATCAAATCTTCCAAAGATGTACCTAATTCTTGTTGGCTCTCCACATCTTGGATGCTAGACCTTGCATCATGCCAAAGTTGGCATCCGTTCGACTGGAATTGTAGGGTATTCTATTGAAATTACTGCATACTCTCTTGAAGCTGTTGCATACCTTGTTGAAATTGAAGATGGGTAGCATTATAAGTCTTGATATAGTCGTCCAAAGGCACACCTGAGTTGTAATAAGAAACTTCTACTCTGTACGGGAATTGTTATGCCTGCAAACTATCAAAGAAGTAATTTTGATGGTTATCTCATTCATAACTAAAGTTAGGCTGATCAGTCCAATCTTGGTTATAAGATTGATAATAACAATTATAAATGAAATTACTTCTATCCATGTCAAATTTTTTTTCATAAACACGAAACAAGAAAAAATAAAAGATGATGAAATAATCGAACATAAATCAATTACGAGCAAATATATACAAAATACCAATTAAAATCACAAACAAAAACTAAACACCACACTCCCCGATAACAACGTCAAAATTGACAATGCGTCGTAACGTTAGTCAAAATAAACCAGACCTACTATTGTAGAAGTGGTGAGTCTAGGTCAATCCCACAGAGAGTGCGTGTAAATTTATTGTAGTGAAATTAATCAGTGTTTAGGTTTTCGGGGGTTTTGGTTTTAAAAATAAGAAAATAAAATAAAGTTAGACTAACTAACAAGAGCAGTTTAAAGAAAACAAGTAAAAAAATGATAAAAGTGGGGAATTCAATAGGGACCCGGTTCTTTGATTCAATCTCGGCCTACACTCTAATTAAATATATTTCAATGATTTGTCATTCTCAAACCTCTCATAGCAACTATTAATCGTGGGTTAATAATTCACCCGAGTTTTCCTTTAAGTAGTGTTTAATCAAAATATGATCATTAATTAAACTTAACCACCAAATAATCTTGGATACGATCTTTAGATTTAATTGGGTAGTAGCATCACGAATTAGAAAAACTGATTAATCAAGGCAAAAACTATATACGATGTGTCATTTAACCTAGCTTATGTTATCCTTAATAATTATGAATCATTAGTCGCTACACATGAATTTCAACATAACAATTACAGATTATATCGAAATTCTAGCAATAAGTTTGTAAATAAACGATCAAATGAAGGCATTCAAATCATCTTTTCACAATATCTAATGAGTTCATATACAACTAACTGAACAATAACAAGAATATAATTATCCATACATAAAACCCGAATCAATTAACATAGGGTAATACAATCAATTTCTAAAGAGAGAAATAAACAACAAAAATAGTGAAATACACTTAACCCAGATCGTCGGTGTCGATGTTACCTCTGAACTGCGTTGGGACGTCTAGCCCTCTATCACTACAACAAAACATGGAGTTTTTAGACATAAAAGATGATATTTTTAGATACTTTTTTTCATCTTAAAAATAATTTTAGACGCTTTATAAAATGTAAAAAAAACAAGTGTTAAAAAACTATTTTCGACAATTTTTTTAGACAAATAGATACGTAGAAAAAACATAGAATTTTTATGCATCTAAGCGTCGAAAAAATATATATTTTTAAGCATTTAAATGTCGAAAATCTAAGCGTCGAAAATCTATTTACAGATAGATGCATCGAAAACATACATTTTTGACGATAGTTTTAGACACATAAATGTTATTTTCGACGCTTTGTGTAAGCTTTTAGATGTTTTTCTCTATCGATATTTTTCACTTTTAGACAGTTTTTTCCGTCGAAAAACTCCACTATTTTTTAGTAAAAAGTAAGCTTACAATTTACTTTGTTCATCTTTTTTAAGATCATTCACATGCATATTTTTATAATAAATTTTACAAATTAATCTAAAATATTTATTTGCATATTATTATAATAAATTAACACTTTTACACAGATTTATATGTATATAATAGCACAAATTAGCTCAAAAACCTGTCATTAAAATATAAATGTATATACACAGATTTATATGTAGTTGCTCTCCCAAATAAGGAAAGTAGCTAAATCAATTTTTTACATATATGTCCATAACTAATTTGTGCTAAACAAACCTCCCAAATATGAGGTTTGTTTTCTGCAACAAACCTTATAAACCTTTTGCACATGACAACACTATCCTCCTCTGTTGATGGCACTCTTAAATTAAAAGGAGCAACTCATTAAACCCATCCATCGCGATTCTTTCTATCCCCTTCTGATATTAAAATATCTTTTCTTAACATGCCAATAAATTTGGAAGTTCAGTTGCTCCATTCAAGTGGTTGTCTAAAGCATTCAGAATTATGAGCCTCATAGCATAATTTCTTCTGGTTCAATTGTTGATCCTGAATAAGTTGAAAATTCAAAACCTGCATTTCAGATTCAATCCAGAAAAAGAAAAGTTACTGTTCATGTCCAGCACAACAGACTGTATGTGTAACAGGCCACTCGCCATTGATCCAACTTCTATTTGCACATTAAGAGAAGATTTCAGCACTGGAGTAATATAAGAAGGAGATAATAAAGAATCTCGGTGGATGTGCTCAACTAAACCCATGTCAGACATTGATATTAGTTGTGTATGGAAACATACTTTGACACCACGATGAAGTATGTGGTTGGCATGCAAGTACTCAAGTGCCATTAGGAGTTGAGTCAGCCAGCAGCAGAGTTTCTTCCCGATGTAGTCAAGTGTAAAACACGATTGAGTCCAAGTATCAAAACTTCTTTCCTCAAGTGCAAATTATAGAGCAGTAATACGATGAAAAATTAGATACCTCCTCCAAAAAATGAACAATATGTGCCTTTTTTATAACTTCTACCTTGTATGACAACAAAATTAAATTTGTAAAAGAGTGTCAAACAACAAATTATTTCCCAACAGACAAGTCATGCATTTCACAAAAACCAGATTTAAAACATCAAAACCTACATATCTTCGCCTTCACAATATCCTATGATGATGCAAACATAGCAACCCTGGAAGTCAAGAACAAAATAGTAATAGCATAAGCATAAGTAATGCCAAAACCCCAAGAGAAAGAGAATGGGAACTCAATAAATGCATAAACACCCTATCCAGTTATGTAGAGAATTATGAGCAATCCATGATGACGGGGTAATGAATTTATCAAACAACAAACTCTACAACTATGGGCAAACCCACAAAAGATCAGCAAGTAAAACACGACGAAAATATGGTAAAATCAATTGAAAAAGCATCACATATTGGCATTATCTGTACCTTCTCGACCCAGCTCTTTTCATGTCAGCATTCAACCGACAGAGGTAGAGAAGTGCATGTCTGACACAGAGTGGGGAAGACTAGTAGGCGTACACCCAAACATTTCATCATCTAATAGTAAGTCCTCCCAAGCAGAGGAGTGTGTCCTTTCTGAGATTCTGAAAAATATCTTATCCTGAAGGAAAAAAGATTGTTGGTTGTACAAACACAAACCTTGTGCATGAAAATCTTTTGAAGATATTGATAATCGAAAGAGTTATACCATTCTTTATATCCTGGATCCACCGTGAAACCATACATATCTACTTTCTCGCAAACAGAGATAGCAAATTCAAGAGCCTTCAATCCAGTTCTCTTTGCTGCTGATCCAAATGATGTACCTAACATTAAATATACCATTATTTATTGGAATTTCCTGCACAATAGAGACATACAGATTTAGAAAGTTAAGATTAAAACAAAACAGGATTTCCTAACATTTGATAAGATCAACATTTCAGATATTGACTTAAAACAAAGAAAAAATAGTACATCCTTTATCCGGTTAAGAATGTAGAATAAAAAATAGCATTTAGATGGACAAAGCTTGCTACCGTTCTGTATAACTAACCGATCGAAGAGGTAATATACACACTTCAATAGGCAAAGAAAACAAACGGCGTAAGAAGTAACAAAACGATGACGAAAGTGACAGGAAATCAAGATCCACCAGGTCGATACTTTTGGACGCTCGCATCAGATAATTCCTTCATCAACGCCATTGCCAATCAAAACCTGCAAAAAAACGAAGCCGAAATTAAAAAATACAAAAAAAAAGAAACAAACTGAAACGCACAAAAGAAATCATAGGAAGATAGAATACAAGAATTACGAGTGGAATTGAGAAGAGATCTTGGCGAAATCAAAAAGAAA
>JAOTAY010000006.1:4977784-5001594 GCA_025629805.1 Erythroxylum baracoense
TTCTATCCTAAACTCCGGAGGTTTTTTATTTTTATTGTTTAGGATGGAATGAGATGTAATATGAAACTCTCCTCTTCCATCCCATCCCATTTTATTGCATTATAAACCCTCATCCCAAATGATAGAATAACATTACATTTCATTTCATTTCATTAATAAACCTCCAACCAAACATATCCTTAAAGTTTATCGATTATGCTCCAACTAAACTAATAGAAACATTATCTCAGCACGTTAAAAATAGTTGTTCAGTTTTATATATTATTGATATCGGTAGTTACGCATGGACTTCGAAGCTGGAGACCAACCAAGAATTAATCTTAATTATTGATTAATTTGATGTTAAAAAAACGAAACAACCCCACAGTGTTTGTAGCTCGATTGACTTGGAGGTTGAGTGTGGCCCCTCCCTTGTGGTTGCTGTTTGTTTCATGGTTGTTACAAGAGATTTATTTATTACTTCTTAAGCTAATCTTCTGATAGCGTAACCAACTATATTAATTATACACATTTAGCATGAAATGATAATTGATATGCGCTGGTCATTACTAAGAAAGACTAAATGACCATTTGGGCTTTTAATTATATTCATAACATGAATTCATAACAAATACGTGATGATGACACTACATAATCATATATCTGTGTAATTATTTATTAAGACGATAAGCTTTTGCTGTTATTTTATCCAAAGAGTTCCTTTATCAAAATATTGATTTGGAGGCCTATTCACAAACGTGCTGAAGTTTGATTGGTATTCATCGCATCTCTAACATAATGGTCTCAGGTTTAATTTTTCCCGTAGCAGAAGCAGAAAAGAAATTCGATCGTGTCTGACAGTTGGTTAGAGCCACCATCGAACACAGAGAACTTGTCAATTATTAGACACTTAATCTTCACCTAACAAATTTCATCTAGAATTGCATTTATATAATTTTTTTATATCATTAAGAAAAGAAAATTTTTTATTCAAATTTACTTTTTCTTTCATTTAATATTTCTTTAGACTCTAAAAGAAATATGTCGATAATTATGATTAAATCGTCTTATTCTCAATCTTAAACCTTTTACGTGCAATAGAAAGATGGAGATGAGATCCAACTGAATTTAAATTTCAAGAACAAACATTTATAATAGAAATTTTAATAATGTCCTTATGAATCAGTCCACAAAGTTATATATATTGGTCGAATTTGAGATTATATAAAATTATTGTATAAAAAATATTATTAATTTATCAAATATTACTTTATACAAGTTTTAGTGTAATTGATCTAGGAAAAAAAAAAGATAGGAGATATGTTACTTGAGTTATGAATTGTAAGTCATTAATCGTTGGCAAAATCATTAATCCGTATACCCACCCTAACCCTAACCCTACGTATTATATAAGCACTTATAATATTAGTACGTACCTTCAATCATTAAGCACTTATAATTATAACGGATGTCACCAAGACACTCGCATCAGAATCAGTCCTTTTAGTTGACAACTTGACATAATTCTCTATCAGAATGACACTAAAATACCTGTAAGCATTTTCTGATCTATTTGGTACGTCAAATATGGAAGACTATAAGTGTTTCTTCAAATAATCGTTGTAGCGAGTGGGATTGCTCTTTCCGTGTTGCTTATGCAGTCCCAGCTCGACTTACTACGCATTCAAACTCGAGTGAAAGGGAATGAATAAGATATGATGAATAATGAATGAATTAAGAGCGTCAAAACTTGCTGGTAATGAATGTAATATGGTATCAATTGCTTTTGATATATCACCAACCCAAGTCCTACTTATACGGGTCAAACTTCTCTTCAAAAGCTATGTATTATTATTATTTTGTTTTAGAATTGAAAGATAACTATTCATATCTTCTCAGTTTAAATTATGGGAGCCAGAGCAGCAAATGTAACAAGTAATATTGAAAGTTCTACGTGCCTGACGGTGGTCCTTATAACAACTCTGATGAAGACAGAACTAGCTGTCAATGGCTACCATTGTATCCTTATCAACAGGGGAGTGGGAACTAAGGAGACAAAATGACGATGATCGTGTGCAAGCCGGCCTTGTGAAGGGTTTTGTTTTTCATTTTCTTTTGACAGCATTTAACCTATCTAAAATGACGAGGAATAAAATCCGATCTCTGTATGTGTTCTATTCTGTCCCAACTGTACTGTCTTTGTAAGATTTTATTCCCCTATGATCTTTACATCATTTAATTGCCAAATTGCGAATATGGTATTTATGCGATGTTTTTTTGGTTCTAAGTCAGTCGTACATTGGCCGGTGCACCTTAGAAAATAGTACCACTAAGATTTCTTAAAGGACTTCAGCTTATTAGCAAGGAAAAAAGTAAACGTAGAAAAATTTCCGATTTGGACGCGTGGAAATGTATCTTAAGGCTCGGCGGAATCTTGGGAGAAAAAGAGTGTGTGTTTATGGTTATGTTCACGTAACCCAACTCGATTACTACGATAGGATTTCTTGACAAATCAAGGATTTCTAGGTTTTTATTATACATGGTCGTGTTGAAAATACAATGTCTTTCCAGAGATAACAATTTCCGTGTGATCTTTAAAAGAATTATTTGTATGACTTGCTATAGTTAGAGCCATTGAACTCTGCCCTTCTTCGATTTGTTTCATGAATTGCAAAGATACATTAGTCATATTAACATTTTGATCAAATGAACAGTATATTGTAACATGACACGACATTTTTTATCCTGCACGGTTAGTTGACTACATAGATTCTTGTGGCTTGAGTTAGATTCTTGATTTGTAACGTAAGATCGTGACTAGCCTTACATATTTTCATTGGGGATAAGGAAGATTGTTAATGTTCTGGATGGGGAAGTCCAGATTTAGAGTTAAATTATGCGTTCCTATTAATATCAACAAAAATGCTTAAGCTATAGTGGACGTCTAAAGTTTCACAGGTGATTATAACCTTGAGTTACAGCACCCAGAAGAACCATAAACTTAGATCTCCCTGGAATGAGGTTACTTTCTCCGGATTATGAATGAAAAGATAATGGAGTTAAACCTATGCAGCTTGTCCACTTTGGTTAAAAGATATAGTGTGATATTAGATCCGAAAGCATCATAATTCAATGGCTTGTACTCAATTCTTAAATCTTCTCACAGGATGGATATATAAGTGATATTAGCAATGGAGCTTCTGGTTTGTAGAGTAATCTGATTCTTGTTCTATTTTGGAGACAATTAGGAATTGCCCGATCTCTTCCCCTTCTTCCCTTACCCTACTTGAAATAGAAGGTGACATACGCTTTAAATAGATAAATTACAGATTTCAGTGAAGAACTACAGTTGTACTTTCAAGTCAAATGCAGTGACTAGCAAGTAGCCAATGAGAACTTTTAAAAACTTTTAACTGAGATGAAAACTACTTAATTAAGTTGGGTATGAGCCGCAAAACAGGAGACAAGGAACGAGTATAACGGTTAACGTGTCCGGTTCTGCGTGTTTTAATAAAACAATGTCAGACTCATCTCCACGACTTGGCCGTCCTTTGGCCGCGTTTATCGCCTACCTATCCAACAGAATTCCCTCCATTAATAACTTATACTCAAGAGGACTTCCCACGTTCCAACTGTTGGACAATGTTTAAACACATATGCATGATTACTAAGAAGTTCTTATTTAAAATACACTAATACATTCAAATTAATACTCAAAAAATAGTGCTTTCATTCTCATCCTGCCTAATTACATTCCCTTTAATTTGGAGGCTCACCTGTCAATGATAAGCCTTCGACCCTTCTGTATCACTAATTGTAGATTATAATGTAGAATATAGTTGAAGGGCACTGAAGCTTTTTTCTTTTTTGTTATATTTTAATCTGTCATTGAATGAACTTGGCCCTGCCTTAGTTGTATACTTGTATTGGCCCCAGAGTGGACTCCCGAGGTTAGTTTACCGAGCGTGGGACCTACACCAGAGAAATGATGGAGAATTAAGAATTCCAATAAATTAGTTAAGTCAATCCTTCCTAGCATTCTTTGTGGAGTTTGGGTATAAATATGGCTCTAGTTTCTTGCTTGTCTCAGGGGCAATCAAGCTCATCACACTTGAAACACAAACACCTATTTTTTAACCCACAGGGTTCCTAGGGTCTGAAACAAGTATGGAGCCCATTGGAGCATTTCCTGAAGGAGAATGGGAGTTCAACAGAATACTCTCCATGGAAGAGCTTGATTTCACACCAGAATTTCCTCTACACTGTTTATTCCCTCTAGAGCATATTGAGGGAACAAAATTTGCCAACCCACAAATCTTTTTCTCGTATCCTGAAGCCAATGCGAGCATGGTAGAGATCAATGACAGTTCATTTTACTCGAGCATTCTTAACCACAATTTGCAGTTTTTATCTCAAGATAACAGCAGCAATATTAACTATAGTGCTAGTGTCTTGGTTTCTTCTTCCAGTCACGAAACCTACTCCTTAAGCAATACTAACAGCATTCCTATGTCCATCGATATTTCTGTCATGGACGACAAAACTAACAGCTCACTTGCACCATTGTCTCCTGAAATAGGAATGACAGAAACTGTCACTATTAATGAAGGTATAAGCAGCCACCAGATGAGAAGTTCTGCAAATGATAGTAATCAGCTGGCAGTTAATGCTGTTCCTAACAAGGAACTTGAACTTAAACGAAAGTTTGATTCCCAAGAATCACGTCCATCAGATTTCATGAAGAAAAAAGCTCGAATTACAAGAGATGTAAGTGCATTCATCAACATTTACATCGAAACGCATTTTCAATTAGTCCAAGGAATTTTTGTTCCCTGATCTTTAGTTTCTTAACATAATTTCTAAACACAGGCACAAAACGGTCAGTCGAAAAGGAACCAGAAGTCGTCTCCAGTCAATGACGAGAGCTCTAGCAGTTGTAACTCGGATGAAGATTCCCATGATTCCATTGAAGGGACTACTTTAGGGTCCAATGGCAAAACGAGAGCCAGTAGAGGATCGGCCACTGACCCTCAGAGCCTTTATGCACGGGTAAGACCCTTAACATGTTGGCTCATGCATAAGAATATCTCCATCAAATTAATTACTTCCGTTTTACCTTTTATTGATACATATATATGCTGATAATTGTGCTGCAGAGAAGAAGAGAGAGGATAAATGAGAGATTGAAAATCTTGCAGAATCTTGTTCCTAATGGAACAAAGGTTGATATAAGTACGATGCTTGAAGAGGCAGTCCACTATGTCAAGTTTTTGCAGCTTCAAATCAAGGTAATAAAAGGGCACATGCAAACTTTCTTTCTGCAAGCTCAAACCAAAAAAAAAAAAAAAAAAGAACGAAAAAAGAAGAAGAGGCTTTCTTTCATTAAATGTCCGTGATGACTAATTCTTCTTATATCAAACTTGCAGCTTTTGAGCTCGGATGATCTGTGGATGTACGCCCCTATCGCTTACAACGGAGTGGATGTTGGCCTCAATCAGAAGATTTCTGCACTCTTGTGATATTGGAGAGACGGAAGCTCTATAATGTTTCTAATTCAATGCTTTGTTTAACAATGCATTAGAAAAGTATAGAATTATATAATATAAATATTTATATACTCACAACAAATTTCAATGTCCAAACCACGAGGAGCCATACAACAAATAGTAATGTTTTTTCTACAGCTTCTCACATGGATATGCAAAAATATGTGGCTTCACGATAGCAGAACCAACGCATGTTTGTCTATCAAGTCCCATATATGTATATAATAACTCAGTTTCAAGCACTTTTAAGCAATAAAAAGAGAAGACCTTCACATCGGAAAACACTGCAGATGAAATCAATATTTGCCTAGAAAATGTGGTTATATGATATACGACTCTCTTTGGTGCATTGGATCGTCGATGTCGTAAGGTGGATAATAGTCGACCCATATAGTGGGAGGCATGATCCTGAAAACTGGTATTAGTTATATAATTACTTGCAGAACAGCTCAATTGAAATCTTCAGTTACAATTTAGGAAGCTAAACGTAAACTTATATGCTTGACATTTGTTTAAAACGTCCAATATTTTTTCAATTAAATTTTATTTATGTACAGTTGAAATAAGATGGATATTTGAACTGGCATACATGCAATTATAATCTAATCAGATTTTAAAAAAAAAGTTGTTTAATTTTATTTTCATTTTTTCTGATTTTTAGTTTTTAGTTTTTCTTTCGTTAATATGAATGTAGTTATATTTTTATTAGTGATGATAATTACGTATTAGATAAAACTTAAAGATAAATTATTTTTAATTAATTAAATTATTTTTAATTTCTTATATATTATTTATTTATAAATTATCAATAAAAATTATAATTTTATTAAAATAAATAATTTAAAAATTATTTATTAAAATAAATATTTTAAATTCTAAATTTTATTTATGTATTAATATTTATTTTAAATATATTTTAATTATTGAATCAAAATTTTATTAGAAATTTATATATTTGAAGACATTTTCAATTTAATTATATTTATTAATAATTATTAATTTAATTTAATTACAAAAATTAACTGAATTATTAAATTAAATTAAATAATTCATAATTTTAAATAAATAAATATTATATTAAATTAAATAACTCATAATTTTATTGACTATTAATATTAAATAATTAAATAAGATATATTTAATTGATTTGATAAAAAATTGGAAAAAGAGAAAATTATTTTTTGTGATTTTTATAAATTTAAAAGAACGGAAAAAATTAAAAGAAAAAACAAAAGAAAAAAATGCAAACAAATAGTTTTTTTTTACTAAATTTAAAAATAAAACGGTAAATATAAATATAACTAAACTTTTAGGAGATCAGAGGGTTCATTCAACTATTATAGCATAGGGGACACGTTAACGTTTTGGATTGCAAGTCTTCTAAAATGCTACAAGATTTGCATGGGCTAAGCCCAGAGGCCGAACCCGCAAAACAAGCCCATGAAGATTAATGATTTGGGGGAGGCTGAATGTGTAATTTTACATCCCTCTTCGCCCCTGTCGAGCGCTGCATCCCCTACCAAACTACCACAGCTCGTCTCGAGCCATGACATCGGCGGCGGAGCAACCGCTCAAGAAGCGGAGGCTCTACGAGCCCAAACCAGAGTCACCACCGCCACCACTAGAAATCCCAACTGAGTCGCCGCAGAACACTGTTGCTCCACCATCAACGCCCCCGCCTCTCTCCCAAGACGAAATCAACACCAGACGGAGAAATAAAGATGAGATTAAGAGCGTTTACGAGGCTTACAAGCGTCTCAAATCTTGCGTCTCCCGAAAAGACCCGCGCCGCGTATCTGACCTTGAACAAGCTTATCTTTCTCTTGTTACTGCTTCTAGAGGTATTTTGCTTCTGTTTCCTTTCTTTCGTTTATAAATTTTACGATTTAAACTGATATTCAATACCATAATTCGTTTCAAGTTATGTGTTCTTGTGCAATTTGTGAAGTGGTTCGAATGTGTCCAATTTATCGAATGTCGAACAATTAGCTTTAATGTCTAATTGAAGCTATTAGCCATTATGTGGTTCTTTGTTTGCCTAGCTTGTTTGAATAAGATGGACTGAGAAATATGATAGTTTAGTCTCGTGAAATTCTGCTGGTCTTGCAGGTTGCATCAGTGTACAGCGTCTTCTAGCTGATTTGATTCCTAGATACGCGTCGCACTGCCCAACTGCTCTTGAAGCTACAACTAAAGTAGTTATCGATATTCATAACTGTAGCTCGGCAGTCGTTAGCAGAGGAGAGGATTGTGATGGAGTCGCATTTGAGACTGCCAAGGCTTGCATTTTGGGCTTAGCTGACATTTGTCGGGCTGCTTCTTCAGAAGCTCCAGGCTCATCTGTAGTCCGAGGAATCTCCTCTAAAGTATTTCAAAGAGTGCTCTCTTTGATGATGTCGTCAATAGGTGAAAATAATGTTTTTCAGATTGTTGAGAAGGACGTTTTGAAGATGCAAGATTCAGTGGAGCACTTTTCCAAGCTGAAGCAGAAGTTTACTGATGAAGATGTTACTCCATTGGTTAAACTATGCAAATTCCGTGCAATAAGTCTCCTTTGGGTTTTCTTTTCTTATCCAAAAAATTTGATTGCAGTGTGTTTTGAGCTTCTCAGATCAGCTGAACCAGAGGGAATTTCTGGAGCACAGGGTTTTATCAGTCAGGTGACTCGACAACTGGATGAGGAGGCCATGCCTGATCTTATGGATGCATCTAATGATAGAACTACTTGTAAAAGCTCTTCTAGAACAAATGACAGAGAATACGAGATTAGTGGTAAGGATTTGTCATCAGATGCCAACCATGACACTGGAGATGTATCGTCTGTCCCACAGAAGTGCTTGTTACATTTGGTAATATGTTTAAAGTCTGCTTATATCAAACAATTATTTATTCAAGAAACGTAACCTTGTTAAGTGACCATGTAAAATATTGTGATGTTCAACGCATGCTGTTCTATGATTTTGGTAAAGTGAATAATATTTGTTTTTTAATGTGTTAGGCCTCTACTTTAAGGCTTAACTGAATCCTATTAGTTGTATGAACTCTTGGTTCTTTGTGCTGATGATGCATACTGGATATTCTAATTCTTGATGGTAAATTCATCTTTTGCCTTTGGGGAGGCTAATTTCATTAGTGGTAAAAGGAATGGGTCATAAGTGCTGAAGCTGATCATTAGGCCTTTCAAAAATTATGTTAAGCGGAAAAGTTTGCAGTTTTTTACTTTCCAAATGGTCAAAGGACTTGTTTTGAGAGTGGTATTAATGTTTATTGGTTCTGCTACATAGCTTCTGAAGTCTTTATGTCAATATTTTTATGGTCCCTATCCTTCTTAACATTTGTGATTGGTTTTGCTTGTACTAAGGAAATGACTTGATCCAGCCTGAATTTTTTGCTTGGATACCATTATTGAAGCATATGTATTAGATGATTTCTAGCTAATTGATGGGTGCTTGTTGTTCTTCCTTAGTTGTTGAGCAGATGAAACTACATTTTTATTTGTAACGCAACTGATAGGAATTTTCTTGGTTATATATCCTATGTTCTCGTTTTACTTCCTCCTCTTCCAAAACTTTACTGAGGCTTCTTATAAGCAGGTTCTTGATAAGAATCCATCACTCGGAAGTTGGATGTTATCAAAGTATAATAAGTCATGTAACTTGCCTTCTGCAGTTGCTGCATCAGAAACTAGAGCTGCTCTTGAAGGAATCCTTCGTACCTATAAAAAACTGGGTACGGAAGACATCCATATGGATGATAGTGATGAGGATGATATCATCCCATCAAAAAGTATTAATCAACAGTACTTAGGACCTAGTCATTCCAATCACTGTGAAATCTCCGGGGAAACACCTGGCAGGGATGGTGAGTTAGGACTTTACTGTTTAGGACTTTACTGTTTGGGGGTTTCTTAAACTGGTTTTTCCTTGATTGCAGGATCTAGTCATAGCGGTGGAGTTGCAAGGTCCTCAGATTTGGAAGCTAGTGACCCTGGAGATTCTTCTCATGGCATGCCAGGAGAAGGATCCAATCAACAGAGGCTGTCACCTGTCACAAAAACATCGATAGACTATGGAAATAACTTGTTTGAATGTAGAAACCACAATGCTGGTTCAGAGAACAATCCAAATTCAAATACAGATCTCTGTTTACCTGCATCAAGATCCTCAACCAGAGCTGTGAGTGATGATTTTTCTTCGCCAAAGATTCCTATAGGGCCATCTCATGGTTCTGCTTGGTTCTGTGATGGGGACCCTACATCAATGGAGGTTTTCTCTGCTTGTAGACAGCTCTGGTTGGGTTGTTTAGGTCCAGATACAACTGAAGCTTATGTTAGGTTTCAGCTTGAGAAATTTGGTCCCATAGAACGGTTCTTCTTCTTTCCCTGCAAAGGGTTTGCGGTGGTTGAGTATTGGAATATGTTTGATGCTGTAAGAGCTCGGGGATATATGCACAATCACTTCCCTTGGCAGATAAAGTTCATGGACATAGGATTGGGAACTAGAGGTGCTATTAATGGTGTTGCAGTAGGTTCAAGTCCATATGTTTATGCTGGAAATATTACAAGTCAGTGGCTAAGGGATGAAATTCTGCATGAATCAAGGAAAGTGCTGTATAAGGGCCCTTACAAGGTTGAAGAGCTTAACAATGATCAAGCATTAATAATGGAGTTTGAAACTCCTGAGGAAGCTACTACTGTGATGGCTCACCTCAGACAGTGTCGCAAGGATAGTTGTAACAGTGCACAGTTGAATACTGGATCAGCTACTGCTCCAATTCCTCAATTGGATGGTGTAAAATCAGTCCCAACCCCTATCAACATTGATATGAGAGCCAGTAACTCTGGAAGCATTTCCAATAGTATGATGGAATCACCTCAAGCTCAAACTACTGACAACTGTAGGACAAGGATGTCCCACATATCCTCCTTGATTGCGTCATTACGTACTAAATATAATGTCAATCACAACCCCAGTTATTTTGACGTTCATACTGTTGCAGTGAAAGATGTGGATAAAGCCCCATCAAGCACTCTTTGGATTTATCTCCCAAATGCTAGCTCCCCTTTCCTAACAGATGATGAATTATTGGCTGTTTGCAATCTTGCGATTGCAGACGTTGGATCTATAGTTAAGTGTACGAGAGCAAATATGCAAATTGGGAGTGGGTGGTTTGTCGAATTTAGCAGCAGTGATGGGGCAATTACTGCTTTTAAAAATCTTCGTGGTTGTCCTGGAATGTTTTTTCAGATTGAATACAGGTATAATTCTTTATTCTCTTATCCTGTTCACCGAAACAAACTGTTCTTGTAAACAAAACCAAAAGTTTTCATTTTGTTACTTGAGCTACTAAACAAAACCTAAACTTTTCATTTTGTGTGCGATATTATGTATTAACATATGTTTAATGCCCAATGTGCAATACCACAATGCTGTTTTTCCCTCTTATGTGCAACACTTAATCTTGAGCAAACAATCCTGGTCTTCTTTTGCTATAGCTAAGCTTATGGCAGAAAAATCCGTGTTATTTTAACAGCCAACCAGGAAAGAACCTTTTTCCACCTTTGCCAATGAAGTCCGAGAGCTGCTCAATGGAGTTGATATCCCCTAGGGTAAAATCAGAGAATCAAGGAACTTCCTTTCAAACTGTCCATTCATTTGGAGGGGTTGATCCTTCACATGGAGGTGATAACTCTTACCCCTTAAATTATTTAATGTTTGTTCATACACACATCTTTTGCTGGAAAATTTTCACTCTTAGGTTGCCATGGTGCTTCTGCTGTTACCGAACAAATGTGGACGAACAAGAAGAGTGATTCTGAACAGCATACTGCCCCTGGGAGCATTCCATGTTTACCCATAGGAACTCAGGGACCTATTCCATCACCACAGCAATTTCAACCATCTCCATTTTTGCGACCCATGTATGTTCCTCCAAACAGCTCATGGGATCAACGAGGCATAGATCATCATATGCCTATGAACCCAATATCACAACCAGCGAATCACGTAATGCCTAATTGCTTTCAGGGTAATGCTGTTGGACCCCCTTTTATAACTGCTTCTGTGACTCCACTAACACAGATGCAGCGAGCTAAAGTCCAACATTTTGACCAAATGTTTTCCCTTCCTGTTGTACCCCAAATGTCATCATCTCTACCACCTCAACCTGAAGTACCTCCACCACCATTGCCACCATCGCCTCCACCTGCCCCGCCTCCTCCTTGTTCGCCACCTCCTCCACCACCCTTTGCAGAATCAACTGATATTGGAACTTCTGGACATTGTCAGCAGTATCCCTGGCAGGGCACATTGTGTAAAAGCGGAGTTCACTACTCTACAGTTTATGCACAGAAATTGGACTTTGATAACTGCAGATACTCAAATGGAATTTCTGAACCTGCCGAGTAAGAACTGCATTCATGCTAGATTTTGCTGAAATTATATTGATGTCTAGTAAACTTACAAGTGTTATGTCTATGCTACAGATGGCCTTGATGTCTAGTAAACTTACCACTGTTATGTCTATGCTACAGATGGCCTACCAAATTAGATATGACAAAACGGACAGATTTTCAACATGTGAAGTCAACATTTACGAGCACCCCACCTCATAAAGTGAGTCCATGAACATTGCTATCTTTAATGCTCTCTCCTACACATGCTTAAAATGATCTTGGCCACAAAATTTATGCCAATGGAATGACACATTGTATTGGTACTATGAGTCATTTAGTACTAGTTGAGCTTGCTTTGCACGGATTATAACCTCTGTTGGGCCTCAACCCTAATTTTTTTTGCGTTCTTTCACCCTTTCTCTGACATGACTGTGATTAGATGCCGAAGTTTGTTCCAACCAATGGAATGATTTATTAATACAATGAGTTGAGCTCTTAACATGAGAGTATGGAAATGAATTAATATTAATTGTGCTTGCATTCCATTGGTTATCCTCTATGAGGGGCCTCAACACAAATTTTGTTGACTTCTCTCTCTCTCCAATCTTGTTCTCATGGGCTTTCCCTGTTTAATGCAGAGGGAGGTCTGCAGGCTGATCCCTTCTTGTATGAGTGACCAAAAAGGAGTAAGCACTCTCTTATTTGCCTTATTATATACTTCCATGTTTTCTCATTAAGTACCAAGTCTAGTGATACAACCTTTTGGTGTTTATCTATCCTCTTTTTTCCACTTTAGAGAATCTAATTTCAGGGAGTCAACTGGCCCCTTTATTTTGTACCGCTTAGGCACTCAATATTGTTGCTCTGCAGTTTCAGGATTTCATATTATACTTAAAGCAGAGGGAATGCGCAGGAGTAATTAAGATTCCAGCTGTTAAATCCATGTGGTCCAGGCTGCTCTTTATACTTCCCTACTCTGACGATGTGTGTTCCATGTTCTCAATTGCACCCGATTCTTCAACTTCTCTGATTGCTTTGGTTTTGCCTAAAGAAACAAACTTCGAATGGGTTTGATCTTCCTAGTTGTTCAATGGAGGGTTTGAACTTTATTAAATTTTTTTGGTTGCTGTTTCGTATTGTAGTCATAGTAGAATGTACGTACGTAGACATTTTATTGATGTACATTCGTATACTTGTAGGATGCTATGAATTCTATCTAAGCCCTAGCATTTTACTTTTTGGGATCACAGTGAGTTGTAGCTCTGGTTTAAAGTCTTTAAAAAGAACCTTATCAACTAGTTTTTTAGCACTAATAGTTTGTTTAAATACTCGTTAAATAGGGCAAGATATTTTTATAAGGAACCTTTTGTTTTTGCTTCTTAAAAAATTTCTACATCAAGTTATCAATTCCTTCCATTCCACAAATGCCTAATAGCTTCTACTTACCTCTCTTGAGCTTAACCCTCAAGATGCATAGTGGTAATTCTGACTCTAGCATTGTTAAGACTTAAGAGTATAAATTTTTGATGAAGATGAGAAAACTTAAATGAAGTTCTAGAAATTTTTTTTGAGAAATTAGAGAAATGAACTCATAAAGGGAGAAGGTAGTTTTTCCATATCAAATATGAATTGTAGTGCTTCCTCCCCTAAACATAAAACACGTCTTTGATTTATTAAATTATAGTGTAAGTGAAACAGCGCGTATGGCTATAGGAACTAAGCAATTCATACAATGATATTGTTTTATTCTAGCTAAGTCTATTATTTCTCACTTTATTTTATCCCTCTATTTATCTATAATAGGATTATTCACGAAGTCTCTTTTTAGGAAATTCAAAGACTTATTGGAGGAATTTATTAACCTATATATGCTTCATAAATCCACCACCATTCCAATTTTTGAAAAAGTTAAGTTTTATCAATGCGTGTTATACTGACTTTTAATTTTATTATAATATACTTGAGACAATTTTTAGGAGTATAGCCATCCTCAGAATAGATGGTAATATCATATATTAAAAAATTTTGAAGAAGGAAAGACAATGCAAGCATTGTATCCAATGTTACGAATACCATACCGGCCTTGGTAACGATTTGAATTTTGGTACGATACTGTATTGATACTGGTCAATACTAGGTATCATTTTGGGTAATTTTTTAAATTTATGAGAGAGTTCTTGATTTTTCTTTAAATTTTAAATAGTCCATTGTCATATTGTACTATATACTTTATAAGTTTACATCAATTATGTTTCCAAAAATCATAATAATAAATAATAACCATAATTAATATGAAATAACAATAATTTTTAAAATTTTCATATATAAATAATAACTAAAATTAATATGAAAAAAGACAATCATTATTATACAAATATAAAATTAAGAACAATACAAAGTATTTAAAATATTAGAATTTCATTGTATAAAAAATAATAATTATATCAAAAAATTAAATAAAAAATAATGAATATTCCTAACTCTCAAACTATTACAATTTACGACAAGAGTTCGCGATGAAGAAACAACCAAGTAGAAGTGAAACCTGAAACAAAAACATTTACAATTACATTGCATATATAGAATTTAATATATACATCAAATATAAGTAAAATTAAAAGTAGAGGAAAAACAAAAACCTAAAACTTCATTCAATCATCTATGGGAGGATACCTGCTATAACTACACTAATCTCAATTATCATTTAGTACAAAATCCTCATCATTGAGAGGAGCCTCATCATCATCATCATTTAAATTCAATGCACCAAATGACATGTCAATGCTTTCTCATCCAAGATTATCTTCCAAGTATTTCACATATATCAAACCTGATTCCTCAAAACCCAATTTGCTAAAAGATCGATATTATTAATGGAAACTAGATATATTGAACTACTTGTACTATTAAGAGTCTTAGTAAACAATAAAATTTAATTATTAGAAAATTATAAGAAATTAAATCAAAATTAACAATGATAATAGCATTCCTTTCCCAAATCTTTAAATTGTAATGAACAAAGACCAATTCGTTCAATCTCTTGTGCTCTAATATATTCTTTTTCTTGGAATGGATGAATTCAAATATGTTCCAATTCCATTCACAGTCTATTGCACTTACGCGTTAAGTTAAAATTTGAATTGTAAACCTTTGCAATTCTAGAACACTACTTCCAAATGATCACACCAAGAAACTATAAGTCGTAAGATAACAAAAGTAACGTTATAAATAAAATAAAGTGATAATTAATTTTCAACATATAAGAAAAAGGAAACAACTAATACCTGGAGAAAGTTTCGCTCTTTTTCGAATAGTAATTGGCATTCTAAAATCCCCATAAGACTTCTTATGAAGCTCCATTTGTGAACTCAATAGATCTTGCATCATGTCATAGGCAATAATTGTTATAGTAGTTAATAACATTCTCCTATTAACTTCAGCTTTCTTTGTAAAATTTGATTTGAAATAGACACTAGGATTAAAAAATGCCCCAGCTGTAAACAAAGAAAAAGAAAGTTTCCTTTCCCATTTTTCATTGATGATTGTAAGATACGGTGCATACAAAGAAGGCCTATGTTTCAAATTGTCCTTGATTACTTCCTTTTCCCTCTCTATGGCATCAAAAAAATAAACCATTATTTCCTTTTCTTCACCATCAACAAAACAAAGAAACCTCACTAAAGGTTTACAAACTCAAATAACAAATTGTCTTAGAGACTAAAATTCACTATCTTCCAATATAATTCTAGAAACCTCCAATCTAGCATTAGACCTAACATGCTGAGATGTATCTCACTTATCATTTGTAAACATTTGTCTTAACTTTTTCTTCATCGTAACAAAACACTTAAGTAATAAGGAATTCGTTGCAAATCTTTGCATAGTAGGATGGGATAAATTCCCACCATTGGTAAATTTCTTTTTCATTAAATTCAACACCTATGCATGGTTATAGATAAACTTGGTCACCTTTTCATCTTTCTACAAAGTCTCATCAATAATAAGAGAATACCTAGCATCACCTATATTTTCTAGCATTAGGTCAATGCAACTTGCAGCACAAGGAGTCTAAAAAACAAATTGTACTTATTTTGTAACCTTCTTTGTAATAACCCATTTTCTATACTAAGGGTTAGGACCCTAGACCTTGTATATGAGAAAAAACGTTGAGAAATTATAAGGTGCATTTCATTCACATGCATACCATAAGTATACACACATAAATTATGATATTGTACACATTGCAAAGATCATATATGCACTTAATTGACATATTCCACAGTATGAAAGATTTAAATTGATTATGATATGATTGTGTATTATTACATCTTAAACTTTCGTCTGATGGTTTTCAATTATTATTTGAAATTTATTTTTTATAATTGGGAGATTTATAAATTTATATGTATTTTAGACTAGAAAAAATGTCAAATGACAAGACAAGTTTACAAATGGCAGTAGAAATAAGTGACACATGGTCATAGAAATAAGTGACATGTGGCATTAGGATTGAGTAACAATTAGCTTAGATAATTGGGTGACAAATAGCTTAGAGAATGGGAGACAAATGGACTAATTATTGAGAGACATGTGGTGGTACAAGTATAAGAAATGAAGCTTGTTTCTTTATGTGGTAAATGTCATGACACTTACCATTCTTTTAACCCACATGATATGCACTCATACTTAAAGATTATCTTTCATTCCTACTTTTTGCTACATGCTCTCTTCTTCATTTTCTTCTTTCTTCTCTCAACTTACGACACTCACCCTCATACTCACAACATTAAGTTTTGTTAAAATCCTTCACTATCCGCTCCAATATTTCGTTGTCTTCTTCAGTCATTGAAGAAAACCTAACCTTTCCTCCTTAAAATGGTGATGATCGTGTAAGCTTTGAGTAGCTAGGTTACTTGAGGATTTGAGAAGTTTTAGGGCTAATCCAGTAAGTATATTATTGATCTTCATGGGATGTTTTAAATGAAACATTATGATGATTGTTTATGGATAGACTGATGTTGTTAACGGTGTGTGAAGAGTGCTAGGACGTTGATAAAGAAATGGATATATTTATTTTCTATTTTTTTGTAAATGATAAACAATAGTTTATGTATTGTTGTATGAATTATTTGGGGTTAGAATTGAGGTGAAAATGATGAGGAAATGAAGTCTAAATGACAAACTATGAAGAAGATGTCTTGGATATAGTATGTAAGGGTTAAAATATGGAAAATTTTGAACGAGATGGATGAAGAAATTTTTGGATAACATATCTCTCGATTCGTGGGAATTGCATTGAAAGTGAAATGTTATCTTTTAAGTGATTATTGAATCAACTAATGATAAGTTACTTTACTTTGGTGCATTTAGACTTAATTGAGGCTTGAAATCAACCTAATTGATGCTTGATTAATTAGATAAAGTGTTTGATATGTTTAGGTTATTAATTGATGTTATTACTTAAGAATGGATTGTTGATATTAGTGTGCTTAAAATTTGGAAATTTATGAATGATATAGGAATGAAGGTGTTCTTAGTAATGCAATTGTTAGGCCCCATTTCTGGAGTCTAGCTTGTAAGTCAAACGTGAACACATCACTTTGTAGGGTTCTTGTAACGGAATCTCATTAACCATCATACGTTCATCTTCATTCTCATAAGATCCCAAAATTCCATATTTGGACACTTGAAATACGACAATCCATTCTTATGTTTATATCCTCAATTGTCACCCTAGACATATCACTCATTTTATCTCTTATTTCCACATCACTAAGTACATTTCAAACTCCATTCAAGCCTAAATGTATCATAGGAAAGCATTGATAGGTCCACAACTTATAAATGTACATGATTTGGGACAATGACCATAACTTTTACTATGAATGTCAGATCAAGGTCATTCAAGTATGGTTTCGAAGAGGACTTCGAGTTCTACAATTTCCATGAAGACTTGAAGAGAAATTTTGCCATCTAGAGGGTGAAAAATGCACAGTTATATAACTATCCCGTGAATGTCTACTTACCGGACATATGTTCCTCCAAACGGACATGAACTGAGGTGGAATGCTGGAATTCTAAGAAGGTCTGCCCAGCGGAGGTCAAGTCTGCCCAACGGACATTTACTGATCAATTTCCAAATTTCTAACTCCTACAAGTTACCTATGACCCTTTTATGCATATCTATCATTTCTAGCTTCAATTTCCACATTATTTCCCTTCATTCTCACTTCCGTTTCAGCTCAATATTATTTACAACCAAATCATAATCTATGTTTTGTCATGAATCCAAAAACATAACATTCAAACTTATACACATTCATCATAAATTTCTACACATGATCAACTCCCTTTATCACCTTCATTTCATCTCTAACTTATCACACTAATTCTTACCATTTCAAGACACTATAGTACTCTTTTTCTGTTAGATCAAGCTAGAAATAGGCTATAAAGTGTCCAGCATACACCCTTTGCAACATCACTAACTTGTAAAAAGCATATCTCTCAACTCCGATATTCAAAAGTTACAAACTTTATATCATTGGAAAGATGAGAGGATTAACTAAAACTTCCAAGAAGATAAATTTGCCTAAAACAACCTAGATTAATACAGTTTTTCTCTTGAAGTTAGAACACAGATTTTACCCCTATGAATGCTTAAAAATGCAATGCAAAAACTTGGAAGGTTATGAGAAAAACATAAATATATTTCATTAACATCAAAAGAAAAGAGTTTTACAAAGCTTTAACGGGCATTTCTAGACCCAAATACATCATTAGTTTCATAATCCAAAAATACAAAATATACATAAACGAGCATTACTTGAAATGTGACTAAAGCCTTGAGTTTCCATAAACTAACTAAAATACAAAAATATGTAAACTTGGAGTAGTGCCTTGACTCTTTATCATTAGATCTCTTTCTCTTCACCTAGAGATGGGGAGGAATGGGGGGTGAGCTGAAAAGCTCATGGGTAACAAGTTTATAGCAGAGAAACTAGCAAAACCATTGAAAATATTCATTGCCATAGTAAATTGCATTGAATCCATAAAACATGTATTTCTTAATTTCTCAAGCTTGTCAAACAATTCATCAACAACATAAGTCATGTATTCATCAAACTTGTCAACAAATCATAAACAACAGAAGCACTCATAATGGCTTGGGCAGTCCATATATATGAGGGAGTTCTTGCGAAGCTTCGATAAACATGAGGGAGTTCTTGCGAATCTCCAACAAACATAAGGGAGTTCTTGCGAATCTCCATTAAACATGAGGGAGTCCGTGATGGAGCTCCATGCCACTAGTGGGCAGGTGGGAGAAGCCTTTGACATGCTCAATTTACACATAACATGATGGATCACCACAAACATACATAATCATGACTTTCATGACTTGTAAACATTTTGCACGAGTAACACATTTCGAAAACATGATTTACATAAGCATGATATATTTCAAATACAATTTCCATCATCATTTCATAAATCTTCAATAAGATTCATGTACCAAACATGTATCAATTTCTTAAATCATTAAAGAAGCAATAAATGCAACATTTATAAAGCAATTGAAATCATTTAACTATATTAATTTGGAAAAATACTCATGGCTTATGAACTCAACTATAAACATGTAACCCACCTGGATTTTTTGCTTAAAAGCTTGTTAAAAATGCCCTTCCTCCTGTTCCTCTTGCCCCTCTTGATTCCCTTTAACATTCACAAAAATCCAATTCAATAGGGATACAAATTGAGAACCCAAAAAGCATATTCACTAAAAATTGATTATAGAATACTTAAACCCATGTATTTCCTAAGCTTCATGAACCAAAACCCTTTCAAAAATCCAAAGGATTAGAAATGGGCTTACCTTAAATCTTCACCAAAAAAAGAGACGTTTGGCCCAAATGGAAGCTCTTCTCTTCCTCTTTCTTTTTCTCTTCATGAACACCCTCAAAATCACTTTTAAAAATTAAGAAAAGTTGAAACCCTAACTTGTCTTCTTTCTTTTTCTCTCATATAGCAGAAACTCTCTCACTCTTCTTTCTCGTTTTCATTTTCTGCTCCTTCTTTCCCTTCATTCATGTTTTTCTTCATCTAATAACCAAGACAAAATTTTCCTCTTCCAATTTTACCCTTAATGATGGTAAATGCCCACTTTACCCTTCCTTTAATGCTTTATGGCTTTTATACTTATGTGGCATGCCATAATTGCCCTCAATTCATTCCTACTACTTTAATGTAACTAACCAGTGTAATAAAATCCTACTAACGCTATTGCACCCCACCCTCTCAGGACCCATACCTGACATCATAAGTGATGTCCAAAAACTTGCCCCGCGAGGGTTGCATGCTAGAGCACTCAGTCAGTCGAATCTCATTACAAAAAATCTTCTTCCCCTTTTTATAAAATTCTTTTCTTCTCTTTTTTTAACAATGCACGCTTTTGCGAAAAATCAATAATCATTTTGGGCCCGTTTCAATCATAAACTTTCCACTCATATATATAATAATTGCACAAAAATCAATTTCATTTACAACCCTTTCCAATTTGGAAAGTTATTACAAAAATAGATTGATCAATAAACATGATACAAAAATCTCTGAATACATTCTTTCATACAAAAATAATAATATTGAAAATAATTATGCAGACGCCAACTGATCCCGACCTCTATCTCTCACTTGTATGCAATAGGTATACTCCCGCTTGCCTTACGGGGTATTCTTCTGAGCTCTGAAAAAAATATTTGCAAATTTTGGATGAGTTTTTGCAAATTCAGTGAGTGACCATCCTCGATGGCTCACCCAGTCATATAACACATAAATCACATTCACAACATTTCACATTTCACAATCAATATAATTTAATCATTCATATTATGCATATGAGACCCACTTTCCATTTATTACTTTGTTGTGACCGAGTGCCTAAACTGTCCTATATAGGGCTCATTAAACGTTGAGTCTAAGGCTCTGAATCACTTTTGAGCTCAAGGCTCTTTTTCACTCGTTGAGCTTAGAGCTCTGATCGGTGGCTACTTTGGTCACAACCACCATTATGTTTCATGCATTCATGAAATGAAATGCATCAATCACATTTGCATGATCCCATTCAATCACATTCCCATATCATTGGACCTTAGTCTGACATTCAACATTAAGTTGAGAATCACATTTTCACTTACATGCAAATGCTCGTTCAAGACACATTTATCATCAAATTATGTACACTTAGTTCATCTCATTCACATACAAGCAACACTTCAATATCTCATTCAAGCATCATAATCATTGGACCTCCTGTCCGGAAACCAACACAATCAACCACATTCATATAGACATTCAGTAGTTAATCAATACCAAAATTCACACAAAACAAACAATGAAATGAGACCATCTACGTCTACTTACAATATGCTCCAGATTAGCATTAGCTTCTATGATCGGGAAACGTCTGAATAGGGACGTTCTATCCTGTATCATCAGTATGTAAAACACATATTGCACACACATTATTAATTGCACAATTATATTAATATTCCATTTTACACACATGTGTATGTGTAATGTATAATGCATGCTCAATGACAATCTCGTGTATATTTTCTAAATTCACTTCTTATGCTCATTCCCATTTCATAACTCATAAATGTCTAATTGAACATAGATTTATGCTTCATTTGCATATGATCATTCCAAATTCTTCATTCAATCTTTACCCTTTTTATGTATCTAGCTTATTCATAAGCTTACACCTCATTAACACTTGGTTACTCTATAACATAACTCAATTTCTTTTTGTCATCTCTTTTCTAACCTCATATGATCTCATAATATCTAATTCTCATTCACAATTTATCCCTTAATACATATTACTCAACTTCTTTGAATATAACTACAATCATATAAACATCTTCATCCCCATTATACTCATGCATTTGATACTTTGATTTCATTCATTCGTTCACTAAGTTTTAACCTCCATTTTCACTTCAAACATAACATATAGTAGTCACAGAAACTGAGGATCATTCTAGGTTCACTTTAAGACCCATTTAAGCCTTAATTAGGGTCACTTGACCTGTGAATGTCCGTTAAGCGGACATCCATGTCTGTTAAACGGACCATTACGGGTCACTTATAGAAACCTCAAAATTGGTCTAAAAATCAAAATCTCTTTTCGCGGTCTTAATAGAAGTTGTAGATATCGAAGTCCTCTTTAAAACCATACCTAAATGACCTCAATCAGAGTTGTAAAGAAAAAGTTATGCCTCTTGCACTAAACTATGTCCAATTGCATTCTATGTTTTCCATATTTTTAACTCTTTACTTACAACATTCAATTTCTCGTGCTTAGTCTTTTAGGGTTCTAACCCTTTGTATGGGAACGGGATGTTACATATTTTATACCTTAGAGAAGGTAAAACAATAGGTTACTCTTCACATGAGCAAAGAAAGACAATTGTATGGTTTACTCTTTAGTTAGGTATGAGGGAATTTCTTGATATGTGCTTTATACTTTTACTCCACAACACTTAATGATTAATAATACTATAAAATTTTTAAGAAAATCATTTTGGTTCTTGTTTGATTTGGGTACAATTTGGAAGTTCAAGAGTTAAAATGAGTTAAAAGCACATTCTTTGAGCCATCCGCTTGATGTTCAAACTCATTTATCTTTGTGGAAAAAGAAGGAGACGGATTAGGGTGAAGATGGGACAACAAAATGCAAGAAATGAAGCATTCACCATGCAATGCAAGATGCACGACCGTGCACAAATTTGAAATCATAATTGTTTAGTTTTTCATATAATTAGATATTTGAGTGGATAAGAGAGGTATGAGAACAAAAAAACGATGAAGTATGTTTATTTGTGCGTAGGCTGAGATTGACCCAAGAACTGGATTTCAAACGCATTTATCAATTTTCTCACTTTTATGTTGTTTAATTTAATTTGATTTGGTTAGTTCAATTTTACTCTATTTTATGTTTTAATTCCAACTAAAACCCCCCATATCGTAAACACTAACTCTTTTCATTACAAAAGCTACACCAACACTCTTTATGTATATGATCCCCACTCACTACTGCTATAAATTTAGTTATGTAGAGATAGGTTTTATCTAAGATGAAGATAAGAGATTCCATAAAATGTCCAATGATAGGTTAAACTGTACTGAGTAGTTTCTATGTGTGAGGACTTCCCTAATCCAATAAAGTGTATGTTTTTAAAGGAGCAATGGTCAATAGGATAATTTGAGAATGACTTCCTAATCTTTTTCCTCCATATTGAGTATGTGAAGCAGCTGAAGATGGTTCTAAACATCTTTGATTCCTACTTATAACCTAAACTTAAGTTGTGATGCCCACTCATGATATGCTACAGTTGCAACAACAAATCTCACAAAGTTGGATTATGGATGTAGGAAAATCTTGGTGAATGCATCATATACACGCGGTGCCGAAAAATAAAAAAAAATTGTTTCGAGACTTTCCCAAAGTCCAGGATCTATATTCTTATACAAGGAAATACCATTAAACCTAGGTGAAAATTCCCAATTCACATACATGTTCATAACACATATATAAATAGGAATTCATGGCATTTACACAAATCAATCATTCATATAATAACCATATACTTTGTGAGTAGTCTCTTTCATTCTTTGATCTTCTACTCATCGGGTTGTCTTAAACCATAATGACTAAAACAAACCGTCTCCAATGGTATCCACGCAGATATCGGAGAAACTAATCGAATCAAACTCTTTGATCCGAAAATGGCTAGAACAAAGACAAGATTGCTAGCTCTTTTCTTTGTTCTATGGAGAGCAAATCGTGTAGAGAGAATGAAGAGGAAGAAGATGAGAAAGATGAAGAG
>JAOTAY010000006.1:5026283-5039317 GCA_025629805.1 Erythroxylum baracoense
AGGTCAATTTAATAAATTAAATATTGATTACTTCAAAACAGTAAAGTAACATTAAACAATTAAAGAATAAATTTTTTATATATTTTCATTAATAAAAATTTTATTATTTTATTATTAATTATAATTATTTATTATTAATTATATAAAAATATTATTATTAATTATTTAATAAAATTTATTATATTAAATATTATTCTGTTCTATTTGATTTATATTTTATTTATATTTTTGCGGTAAGACAGAGAGAGGTGAGAGAGATAGTGGTGCGAGACAGAGAGAGCAGAGATGTAAGTGACAAAGTCTGCAGGTTAATTTTATTAAAAAATTTGCTATTTAGTCTCTAAACTTTTCAAAATTAACAATACCACCCGATATTTTACCAATATTTCAAATATCGGTCGGTACCAACCGATACCCAAGGCCGGTACCAAAAGAGGTGATACCATTCCGTATTTCGACCAATATGGTACCTTTCGGCTAATACCGACTGTTTCGAAACAGTATTCGTATCATTGATTGTACCTCAAGAAACTCTATGACATTCTTAAATAACATTTTCTAGTTATAAAGATCTTTCTTTTTTATCCTTTCTTAGAGCCTTTGTAAAAAGACATTTGAATTAAATAAGAATTCTCTTTCTCACTCCTAGTACATGAGAATATCCTTTTTCTTTGCCATCCACTAATCCTTTAACTTGCTCAACATACTAAAACATTAAGGCCAAGGTTTCACTGATAGCAATATGAATAGATCAGTCATTATTATTTAACAAGCTAGATAAATAATTAGGGGACATGTACCAATTAATCACAATATTCTATAACTCCTAAAAAATCTACATTATTTACATTAAATACTTGTCTAATTATCCCTAGCCTATGTTGTCTAATTATCCCTTACATGTGCTACCAATTACATATTAAAACCCTTTTAATGACTGTAACAGACATAATTTTACTTACTCTTGCAAAAACTAAGAATTTTACATTCATCTAGCTCAACATAAATTCCTAACAAAAAAATGCCTACAACTATTACAACTACTGAAGGCTTAATACCAACCTATGTTAGTGTAAACCATTACAAACAATCTATATTGTTTGTTCGTGCACTATCAGTTAATGATATGTCCAAATATTTTTCGTTGATTTTTTTGTATATGGTTTAGGTGTATGGACAACAATTCACTATCATTGAGCTAGTATTCCTTACAATAGGACATTGAATTTGTCCACGATATATGCTTAAGAAAGTAATGGAGAAATTCAATACCTATAAGAGTTATAAAAATCTTTTAAAAATACATTTGTAGCAGTTGTATATGATGCCACCAACATTGAAAATTCGTGACAAAATCACATAAGATGGGCTCTACCACATGTTAGGGAATATTTTTGGGCAAGAATGTCAATGACGCAAACAAATGAGGTTATCAATGCTAACTTTAATGGCTATGTGTATACTAATAGAACATTGAGACATTTATTGAGAAATACAAGGAAGTAAGTAAGGAAAAGATTAAGCGTATGATGGAATTTGATTATTTATGTGAGGGAAATAGTATATATTTGGTTATGCAATTTGGTATTGAGAAAGAAAGGTTATTAATATAACTCTTACTAATAAGATTGGTGAGATTCAATACCGAGATTAAAATGACCAAGGATCATTCTATCAAAGCCAATTCTAATTTAATAATGAAGAACTTAAAACATAAGAGGATATGAATTATCATACTGACAAAAAAGACAGGACGTATCTGATAAGATTCTAGAGTTGATCGCCACTAGCAAGATAAATAAGATCAAAAGTTATTAGATAATTAGATAACCTAAAACAAGAGTTTCTTTAAAGAATCAATAAATTTTATATAATTGTATTTGAGTAATCAATAATAATGGTGTTCTAAATTACATCCAAAAGATTTATAGGTATAAAATCCTAGGAACATAAAAACCCTAAGAACTGGAGTTAAAAAAGGAAATAACATTCTAAAATTTCAAAAACTCAAACAATTAAACCATGAGATTGGCACTTGTTTAGGAAGTATATTGGTATTTATTTAATTATGAAACTTTACATATGCTCAAAGAGATGAGTTTGCATCGATCAGAAGACCACTATGACTTCAGTTCCCTTCTATTTTTTAAGTTGCAACTTAGTATAAGACCAACGCCTAACATCATAATGACTTTGGCATTGGTTAGTTCTATCTCTTAATCCTCAAAAAGTCAATACATGACTGACACCAGTCACTAACATGAGGTTATATTTTATAATCTCTTTCAAAATTTCCTCCTTCACTTGAATCGATATTATAGGATTGACTTCAATCTCTTAAAGTAGCAAAGTTTCACCATAAAGATACACCGTTAGATCATTCAGAGCTTCTTGGCTTTCTTTGTTATATTCCTTGTTAATGGTCCTCTAGTTTTCTTCAATAGATCTCCAGTAACTTTCATCATTGCTTAATATGAATCTTTCACAATATTTTTAAGCCATCTTCACAGGTCCCCACTTAAAAGCTTGTATAACTTGAGTAGATGCTTAATTCCTATTATTTCCTTTCTCTTCAAAACTATTGATCCTCAAATCAACATCTTCATTTAAATAATCAAAAGGAGGAGAAATAAAAAAAATAAAAATAGTACGAACACTACACTCACCTAGCAAGTTAATTTTATAAGTATATGTCATTCACTATTTCCATAACTTAAAAAGGTCCATTTCATCTTGGTTGCAACTTGAGCTTACATTTGCTTAAAAATCTCTCTTTTTAAAAATATATCTGAACCCAATTATCTTGTTTAAATATCACTTATTTTTCTCCCTTTGTTAGCTTGCTTGATGTATTAATGATCCCTTTCTTAATGTTTAATCTTACCTTCTCATATGCCTTCTTCACCAATTCGACTCTTATCTTTCTATCTAGGCCATATTTTTTTCCTCGAAAGGAATATGTATAAGATCTAAAGGAGATAATGAGTTAAGTTTATAAACAATCTCAAAAGGAGAATAACCTATAACACCATGGATAGTCCAGTTATAAGCAAACACAATGAAAGGCAAATATCATTTCTTTCTCTCTCCTTATTAGCTTACTTGGTGATTATTGAGCCCTCTTCTCAATATTTAATCTTACCTTTTCATATAGCTTATTTACCAATTCAACTCTCTTCTTTCCATCTAAGTTATCTTTTTTTCCTAAAGGAATAGGCATAAGATCTAAAGGAGATAATGAGTTAAATTTATAAACATTGTTAAAAGGAGAATAACCCATAACATTGTGGATAGTCCAACTATAAACAAATACAATGAAAGATAATGACTCTTCGTAAGTTTTAAGATTCCTATGAACAATAGTATGCAACAAAACACCTAGAGTTCTATTAACCACCTTAATCTGGAAATTGATTTGTGGATAGAAAGTTATAAAGAATAATAAATTAGTTCCCAACTTTCCCTATAAATTTTTCCAAAATTAACTAAAAAACTTAATCCAAAGTAATTGTTATAGGAACTCTATGTGATTTAATAATCTAATTAAAAAATAATGCAACAATTTAGGATGCATTATCGATTTTATGACATATAACAAAATTTGTCATTTTAGAAAACATATCCACCACAAAACTAAATCATTACCCTTTTTAAACTTAGGTAAACTAAAAAAAAAACTATGAGAGATCTATCCATGGTTCACTAGGTATATGGAAAAGTATGTATAATCCATGTGATTACACTCTAGATGTATCTTACTTAAATGTAACATATGTTTCACACACTTTCTCTATATCTCTTCTTACGTGTGGCCAAAAGAAATATTCATTCAAAACCTCAAGGGTCTTTTTACCCCCGAAGTGACCCATTAAGTCTCCCCTACGCAATTCTCTCTTAAACAACTATCTTAAAGAACTATGAGGCATGCATAATCATTTTTATTTAAAAAAGTAACCTTCATTCCTACAAAACTTTTCAAATGCAAACTTTTCATATACTTTAAATGCAATACCAAAATTAGGATCATCAATATATAAATCTCAAGTATTCTTAAAACCCATCAATTTAGTATGCAAAGTCCTTAACAAAATATGCCTCCTAAATAATGCATCAATAACTAGTTTTTCGTTAAATTGTTTATATTTCATCACATAAGGAAAAGTTTCAATAAAGTCCACTGAGTTGGCATGTCTCTTATTCAACTTACTTTAACCTTAAATGTACTTCAATGATTCATTGATTTGTATGTATCGTGAACTTATTAAGCTATAATTAGTGTTGCCAAGTCTTTAATGCACTCATTCTCTAAGACTCATCCTTCTTTCGTATTAATAAAACAAGTAAGGCATAAGGGCTCAAGCTCTCTCTCATATAGCCCTTCTCAAGAGTTCCTCCACTTGCTTTTTTATCTCTTTTGTCTCTTTCAAATTTGTTCTATATGCTAGATGACTTGGAATTTGAGCTCTAGAAATAAAATTAATTTAGTGCTCTATCCCACTTGTAGATGGCAATCCATTAGGAATTCCCTCTTAAAAGAGATCAACAAATTCTTGTAAAAGAGAAATAATAACACTAGGTAAAAAATCATTAGTGTCAACATTAAGATTAAGAAAAGAATCTTTATTAATAAAAAGAGCATTTAGCACTTATCTAATAATGCGTCTCTCATATCCTACACTCTGGCTACTCGACTCACTCCTTTTCCCTTGTATTTATCTCTTTTTTTTCTTTGCCTAAAGTGTTTGAATTATTGATAAGATGTTATTTAGTTATGTTCATTGGACCTATCTCTTTTGTTTTGCATTAATTTTGGAGCTTAAATGGGGAAATTAATATTTATTTTATTTTAGGAGGTGACAAGTGGAGAATGCATTAAATTGTAGCATTATTTCTTAAAATCAAAAATTTTGGAAGAAGTTAACATATTGTTATAGTGAATAAGACGATATCGTGCCTAATGCTAGATTCACCCCAAGAGTTTCAATTTAATTACGAGACTTATTCCTATCCCTATTATATAGGGATTTGAGTTTGTATAGAAAAGAATCTTTGGAAAATAGAAGGAAGTTAGTTTTTGAGTAGGCAAGACAAGGAAAACATGATATCCACTTCTCCATATTGCTCTCTTTCTTTTTAATTTTTGTTTCCTCTTAATCTTTCATATTTTCATCAATTTTTGGTGTTGAAACAATAATCTTGTGTGGCTAAATTCAACTAATTCAAGGGAATTAAAACTCTAATTGTAATCTTATAAGGTTTTGTTCTAAAACTAGATTTTATTTTAATTCAAATATTTCTTATTTTGTATTCTTATATTTCATGAGTAATCAATATAAGAAAGCTATTATTATTTCTAGATTGGCAATTTTTATATTTAATCCATAAATTAAGGAAGCTATTATTATTTTTATATCTTTTCTACATTTTCCTTTATTATGGCAACTTCCATCTTCTTGTGGTACTCCTCGATACTCTTAAAACTTTAAGTTAAAGTTTGTAGTTTTTGATAGAGCAAGTAATTTAGTACAAAATGCTTCCTTGTCACCACTTTCATCTCCTTTTAAGTTTTGATAGGCAATTGTTTATTCCTTCTCCTAATGAGGATTTGTTGATCTATAACATAATCACTAAACTTTGTCATTTCCAATTTAACCTTTTCCTCTTCTAAAAATAGTAACAATAGAAAACTAACTCTTCACATTTTTTTCCACTCCAAATATGCATCTAGGTTTATTTTTACTACAAAAGGTGGTATCGTAGTGTTATCCAACCTTTCTTTGTATCCTTTATCATAACCTAAACAAAATCTGCTCCTTCTTTATATCCCTATTCTACCTTCTCTTCCACCTTTTTTTTCCTTTGCCTCCTTTTAGGTCTAACTCTCCTAAGTAGTCGAAAACACTCTTAAACTCATCATAAGCCTCAAAAGTCATCCATTATAGTAAGTAAAGGTGAGTTATATTGTAAACTAACTTGATATATGTTTCTCTAACTTATTCTTCACTTCACTGAATTGGCTAATTAAGTGCTTATATTGACCTTATATTGTGCTAATGATGAACTCCTAATCTATCCCCTCTTTATCGTCATCATTTTCTTCTTTGTATTTTAAAGAGTTTTTGTTTCATTTTTAAGTCATAATTAACCTACAGAAAATGTTAGTAGAAAATGCAATCCCTCACATGTTTATGATAAAATTCACTCCACCTTATAAACCAAACTCTTGACTAAAAGTTGTGTGCAAACTCACTAATCTATCAAGAAGTCTACTTTTAACCATCCATTTTGTCAAATAACTCCTAAAGAAGCAAGTTTGATATAAGCAAATGAATCAGACACAACTAGAGGCGAAGAAAATATAAAAATAAAATATAGAGAATTGAGTTCGATGTAACCCAATTAGATCGAATAGAGAACAAAAAGAATAAGAACACAACAATAAAAATAATAAGAACACTAAATAGAATTAAATCTATGATAAAAAGACATAAGAATATTAAAAATATGTATAAATGAGCTTAAGAACAAACATGAATATAGAAGATGACCTTGATACCAATATTCTTATATGAACTTCACTAGTAGGATTAGTAAGATTCCATACCAATATGAAAAGGACCAAGGATCATTTTATAAAGATAAGTTTGATTCAAGAATAACAAACTTCAATCATAAAAGAGGGATATAATTCACCAAACTCATAAAAAATACAGGATGAGAGTGATAAGATTTTAGGGTTGATTATCATTGACAAATTAGATAAGATCACAAGTTATTAGAGAACTTAAAACAAGAGTTTCACAAAAGATGAAGAAATTATCTCCAAGTATGTTTTATTAATCAATAATAATGATTTTGTTTTCTACTATGTCCATAAGATACCCCTTATAGGTGTAAAATCAATACATGACTAGCATCGATGTCAGTTATATTATGTGAGCTTTTTCTAAAGCTTACACCTCATTCATTATGGGTTTGAATTCAGTCTCTTAAAATAGCAAAGCTTTACTTCTTATATAAGGATCCACCATTAGATTATTAAGAGCTTCTTAGGCCTTCTTTATTCTACTCTTTGTTAGTGATCCTCTAATGTTCTTTAATGGATCTCTAGCAACTTTTTTCAATGCTTAATTTAAACCTTTTACAATTCATCTAAGCCTTTCTTTATGGCTCCTTTGTTTAGAAGCTCATGTAGCTTGAGAAAATAATTAATTCGCATTATATACTCCAATATCTTATTCTTTATTTTACAAGATGACCTAACAAGTGTGATCTATTAAGGTGACCAAAACTTTTATTGAAGGATATAACCCGTTATATGAGGTAGAAAATATAGGTGAAGGGTGTAATGTTGCTACGTTATACAAAGTTGCATTAAATGACTCACCTTGATTAGTAAGGTGTAATTACATATTCTTTGAATTCAAAGCAATTGTCTGTTGCATTTGAATTTTTGGAGTAAGATTAAGAGAAAAATATTTTAAAATGTCTTTTTACTAGTAGGTGGCACAAGGATGTTATTAGCTTATATATGAAGACAAAGTTTGGTAACATTCGACAGAATGATGATGTAAGTGTTAATAAGACAAAGAAATTGGAATCAAATTTTTGTAAAACCCTTGATTATATTGTAGATATCTTATACAATTGATTCGAGGGATCTTAGTGATTTTTATAGACATGTTGAATCCCTTCCGAAAGATGTTAGGTAGCAGGACCTATTTATCTCCAAGCTACGTGGTAGGATAAGAACAAGAAGGTTAAAATCTTGAGTGGAGGAGGTCTAAAAGAAGAAATAAGAAAAGGAAGTAAGTTATTAAAGATACATACTTACAGTATTAATTTGGAAAAAGCATCAAATTAGATCATAATATTTTTAATAAAATTCCATTTAAACCCTAATATTTCAATGCGTTCAAAAATTTAAAACCTAAGGTTTCATAAATGCTTAAAAGAACCTATCATTTTTTAAATGTTCAATAGGAATCCCGACTTAATATTTTCATAACACTCTTATTAAAAAAGATACTTATGACATTTTTATTTTTTTTATATAGGCCCCATTCCATATGCATATCCTACATGGTAAGTAAACCCAAAATAATTAAACAAATGTCATCGTTTAGGTTTCTCCCAAACATGTAACAATTAAACAAAACTTGTTACAAACTTTCACACAACAATGTTTGGGTTTTTCCTAAATGCTAACATCTAGCTTTATTACCAAATGAAAATGTTTAGGCAAAACCTAAACATTGTCATTGGAATAGGATATGGAGGTAATTCAGAAGATATACCTCCTTTATCGCATTTCTTTATTTCTAGGTGTGTTAAAAATCCTTAATCCTAAATCCATCTTCCTTGTATTTCTCTATTTGTGATATGTGGTGTTTTTTGGTTTCTTGGAATATGCATTCCTTGGTGCTTGATGTGGTATGGCTTTTCTCTTTTTCATGGTTTGTGTAAGTTCTCCCTATTTTATAGTGTGGTGTAGTTTCTCCATATTTCACAGTGTCTACAGTTTGTTTATGTTAAAGCAACATATTATTGTTTTAATATTAATTTAGTGAAATATCTATTTATATAGGTAAGTGTAGGAGACAATTATAGACAATTATAGACCCCTTTTTTATTGTGGAAGATTAGAGGTAACATGTGGTCCTGACATGTTACTTTTGTTTATTGGTAATTTCAATATATTATGGCTTATCCATAAGTGACAAGCATGTTACATATTATTATGTGACACATTTTACGTGATATTGCATGGTTGTTTAAACTTAATGTTAATTTATATCAAATTAGTTTGAACTTTATGTGATAATGCAGATCAAAGTTAATTTAATATGTAAATCATCAAATTTCCTTTTGTCTTATGCTTATGAAAAATGAAAAGTTCAATAACAAACCTTACAGTTTCAATCAGTATAGTAATGAAGACATAAGCTCTTATAAAAGATCATGAGTTGAGTTATGAGGGTGACTCCTCAAGTTATTTTGATAAAGTTGATATTAAATATGCTAGTTATAGACCAATTTATAAGATGGGGAAGGAGCTTTGATACATACATATTGACAAGGCTTATTTCAAAGTTCCTAGTTATAGATTAGTAAGTCTTTAAGGCTCGATGAATCTAATAAAAGTTGCATTAATTTAATAACCTTTTAAAAATGCATAGGACAATTAAGCTATATCTTACACACAAGCTTGATTTTTCAATTATGGCTTCAAAAGTTTTGGCTATAACAAGTAATGATGAGAATGTTGTAAATGATGACAAAATTAATTTAGATACTATTAAAGAAGAGAGTAGTAATGATAACGATGTAGGCAATTATAGGAATGAATTTAAAGGTGATAATGAAGTTAAAGTTGAAGATGATAATGAAGCTAAAGGAATACATAAAACATAATACATAATACATTTGATGTTTTCATTCTAAATGGCCAACAATTAATGGTGATTGACTATAGTGACTATGGAAGTTTCATTGATAGTGATGAGTACCTAGTGGAGAGGAGATTGAGGAGCCAATTAGAAAACCTAGCATAAATATTAGACGTGAAGTAAATAGTTGTATGGAGTTTGGTAATGCTAAAAAGTTTAAAGATGTTTTTATTTATTATTTAATAGAAATAGGGCTTAATGTCCAGTGAAAAATGCCAGTATAAGTATATTAGAGTTAGATACATTGAAGGACGTAAGTAGGAATTATATAAAACCTATAATAGTAAGGATAGATGTTTCAAAATCAAGACATATAAGTTTGAGCATACATGTTTCATAACAACAAAGCCTAAAGGGATATCATTTTTTCTTTTACTAGAAACTTCCGTGACATAATTTTAGAGAAGCCTAGCATTGACATTATAAAGATTATTAAAAAATGTAGGAAAAAGTTGAACATAACTATGAATTATACTATATGCAGGGTTGATAACAAGAAGTCAATTAAAGAGAGAGCATTAAACTATGCTTGTGAATATCTCAAGTTGTAATGTTATATCCAAAAGTTGAAACATAACAGTCATGGATCAACAACAAAACCAAAATTGTCAAGAAATTAAGCAACAACATTATTATAAGAGGTTATACATTTGTTTTGCAGTTGTGGAAGAAGGATTGAGGCACTCAAGGCCTATAAATAGGATGGATGGTTGTTTTTTTAATACTAAATTTCAAAGGAACTAATCATTGCAGTTAGAAGGGATGAAGATGGAAGCATATATCCTATATCATAAGCAGCTGTTGAAGTTGAATACCGATTCATAAGGTTGGTTTATTTTGTTCTTATTAATTGATTTGGAGTTGGAATATATAGATGAATTCATAATAATTTCTAACATGCAAAAGGTACATAAATGTAGAATTGTGTTTTTTGACTTATGTTATTTGTTATATAATATGTTATTCTGTTATTTTTTATGACTTGGGCATCTAGGGATTGATAAAGTTGTTGAAGAGACATTTCCAAATTCATTTTACAGAATATGCACTAGACATATTTACCACAATCGGCATGGACAATGGAGTGGTAAAGACTTGAGGAGACAACCACTACAAGAAAAATGTCGTTTAGCGACGGACATTACCAACAGAAAACCTAAACATTTTATCGGTAAGTCAAGTTAGCGACGGAATTTACCGACAGACCAAGGCGTCATAGAAACGGTCGTAGGTAATAATTTCTGACAAATAACAGAATGTCCGTCTGTAAATTTACCGACAGTTGTTTATGTGGTCGACCGTCAGTAAATTTCTGATGGTCCATGTTTTTCTGTTGGTAGATTTACAAATGGTATTGTTTATTCCGTCGGTAAGTTTATTACAACATTACCAATGGTTATGTTTATTCCTTCGGTGAGTATACCGATGGTTTTTCTGTGGCAAATCTTGTCAGTAAATTTGGCGACGGATTGGTTATTTCGTCGGTGAGTACCGATAGTTTGTTGTTTTCCATCGGTAATTGGAGTTGATTTTACCGACGCACATTTATTTTTCTGTCGGTAAATTAACCAGAAACTGTTTTTCAAAAAATATATCGTCATTAAATTTTATTTTATGATCTTATGGTTAATCAATAATTTAAACAGTTATGAATTATATGTGCATAATAATTTGATTTGTTTATACATTTAATTTGTTTAAACAGAAAGTTAATTGATGATATAAAGTTAAAATTATCTTAAATGATAATAAAAACATTAAATTGTACATAATAAGTATTTGTAATTCAAATGAAATGACTACAAATACATTATTGATTTGGTGACTGTGAATGCTCTGATTGGTGTAATGAAGTGCTACCCCTCTCCTTCAACTCATCCATCTCATTACAGAGCTGAGTTATGTACTTCATCAACTGTTGTAACTGAGTTGCCAATGTCTACACTGTGCTCTGAAGCTCTTGGATTTCATTGGTTATGGACCGCCTACTAGATGCTGCTGTACTGGACGTGGAGGATTGCAAATGACATGTGATCACAAATGAACCTAAGCTGAATATCCTTCCACAACGGACCCTATCACCCACTGCATGAAGATAGGTTTGGGTCTCATCAACATCTTCAGACTGTTGAGACTGACGTTGAATGTTTTCTTGTATTTGGTCATATCAGAAGGTAATGTTTATATTAGTAGGTGATAATTATTAAGCATTAATATTAAACCATAAATTTCACTTACATTTAGTTCTCTACATCAGCTGTTGACGAATGTCACACCGTTAAGCTTCTTAATGTGAGTGCGTAAAAAGAGCTGATGGGGTGTAGGCCTCATGCCTATAGACTTTTCCTACATAAGAATAAAATGTTATAAGTGAACTAAAATCTATAAAAATTTCGGCAGAGTTTCCTCTATTTTTATGATATTTACCCCCTATTGAACAAAAAAAATAACTCAACAACATGGTCATATATGGCACCAGACATTTATAACATTATCATTCTCCATAATACACAGATTTTCATTCCAAAATTAACACACCAAATTCAATTGAAATACAGTAAAGAAAAAAATCAGAATATAAATTTAAAGTGTAGATACTTACAAGTCTCTCTGCAAGCTAGTGGTCGGTAATAGATCCTTCCGTATGTACGGGAAGACTCTCTCCCCTAGTCCTCCACGTCTGTTAGTATAATTACGCTCTGAAATGGACATTGCCTTAGGTGATGTCCTACTACTGCTAACGACTCCATATTTGATCATAAATATAAGGCTGTTCATAAATATAAGGCGGTCGTATACCGACCTTGTGTATCGCACCAACAAAGTCTTGATAACATGTATGTGCTCATCTCTATCATACTGTATAAATGACCGCATCAAATTTAGAATCCCAAAAAAATTCTTTCTGAAACAAAAGGAAAAATTTTCGATAAATACTTATAATGTAATAATATTTATCTAATTAATGTATAAAAATAATTAAAAAAGAAAATAATATTTTCTTTTTGTACCTCAAACTCCTGATAGTAAAATTTCTTTGTGGCCTGAGAGATATTCTTCCATACATAGCCTTAAGATCAATCTTCTCCTTGAATTTGGATGTCATGTTTCTTGAGCACGGTCCAGACGGAATCAAACTAATATAAAAACAAACAATTTTATACCATTTTTAAAATTTAAACCTATAATTTAATTATAAACATATAGTGTTTCGTGTATTTTCACTTACAGATCATTAACAATTATGATGTAAGTTCTTTCATCAGGTCCCTCAGCTTTAGACTGGCGACCGCCTCCTTCATCCGCATTGTTTGCCTCTGATATCTCTGTCGGTATAGGGGTAGTGAATGGTGTAGGAGTGGTGATGGTGTAACAGCAGGTACGGAAGGTGATGCCTCATTTGTAAGTATAGTAGCTAGAGGGGGAGGAGGTGATTCAGTTCCAGCTGCAGATTGTGATACTTCACCTGGACAATAAGTAGCTCTGAATAGTGGTCTGAACCTTAGTTGCATTATATCATGTTTTCTCTTTGGTGGCATATTTCAACCTGAAATTAATATTTGATTGAATTTTCTAGAAATATAA
>JAOTAY010000006.1:5059928-5082153 GCA_025629805.1 Erythroxylum baracoense
ATATTTCTTGGGTTTTTTTTAAGATACAAAATATTTCAGTTTTAATTCTAAATTTCAAGGTAGATACAAAATGAGTAAGGTGAATATTAAAATCCATATACAAATGCTTATTACATGCATTCAAGTTTCTAAAGATGCACCTATTCCTGGAGATGTTAATTAATATGAGTTATACCAGATCATCTTGTCGACCAAAAACAAGAGTAGAGTATAAAGGAAAATAAATTAAACATGTTAGCTGAGAATTAGTAAAACCGAATGCCAGAGGAATTGGGATTGAGATCGCTTGGACGATCAATGATTGGAAATTAAGCTAAGAACTGCTGGCAAAGCATGTGAACTGTGGACAGTAGCACTACATCGTCTCTTCCCCAAAGTTAATTTTCTGATAGCACATAATCCAAAGCAAAGATTCGTGTCTTAAACAATTTGTCCGCACATACCCTATTTACTGTAACACGATAGTGCGATTTTCTGCTAAGTTTCTATCTTCATCAAAGAAAAAAACACTATTTTTTATAAGAAATATATTACTAATTATATAGTCATTTATTATTATTATTATTATTATTATATAAGAAAAATATTAACAAAATATTTTTATTTATGGTATTGATAGTGATCAATACTCACTAATACTTTTTTTTCTATAATTCAAAGGCTATCTACTTAGGAATTAGGATATATACATGAAATGATTTATATATATAATATTACCAATCTGGAAACTATAGAATGAAAACAAAAGGCATTCCTATGAGATCTAGGAGCTGAAGGAGTAGATGTCTACTGATATTGTGAATTGAATCTATACAGCGCACTACTGATTATAAATGAAGGCTGATGATGGTAAAAGTTGCTCGTTTTACTTCCTTTTCATAGCTTGAACAGGATTGGTGGGAGTTAACGTTATCAGCCTAAAACTTGGATCTCGTTAGATTTAACCTTGGATTGGTGAAAGAAAGAAAAAAAATAAAGGAATTGATTGACTAATCCCGGGCCTGACGATAAACTTACTTGGAATTTGATGACATGAATATTAATCCATAATAAATAGCTGCAGTTCTGCTGATCTGTACTTTGGCGGTCAAAGCAGAAGCAAGAATTAAGGTATGAAAGATGCAAGTCAGATAACCATATGCGAAGAGGACATGGAAGATTCAACAGTGATAAGCAAAGACACGACCAGATGTACACTTTTATTGTTTTCTTAGTAGTTGGTCTGACCCAGTTATCCAAGTTCAAGCAAAGCATGATCTTGGTTGTTAAGGAATCAAAATGTGATAACTAAGTTGAATGGTTGGAGGTGTGATTGAATTGGTTGGCTTTTGGATCTTGTGTCATGTCTTAATTTTTATACTCTAGCATCAAGGCGAATTTTGCCAAGAGGATTAGGCCTGGCTAGTGGCTGTCATGATTCTTTTGCTGGCGAGTAATTTGGAGGCAAAATTAATTAACTAACGTTGGGATTTTGTCTCAGCTTTTGGGAAAGAACAAGAGCCGGAATCTGTTGTTGGACTCTCCTTTCTCGTAAGCCGACACAATTAAAAGAAGTCTCTTTTGTTTTCTTGTAATTCTTTTTTTACTGTTTTGTTTTTCTGCAATGCTTTTCCATTTCTACTTGGATGCTCCGGTCAAACGTATGGCACGTGATTCAGTAATTAAAATAATTGTAAACATACCATATAATCAAGGATGTTTTCAATAGGCTGAAAGCCATTTTATACATATATAATTATTTATTTTAGGGTGAAAAGAGAATTTTAATTTATAAAATGAACACCAAGTAAATTGCTGCCACGTGTTTTTATTCTATTTGGTTACCCCATCGATTAAAGCAATAGGACAGTCTCATGTAATAAAAATTGTAAAAAAAAAAACTTTAATTTTCGACTGCCTCTTTGGCATCAAATCCAATGTCAAATTAGATCCATCTTTCATAATTACGCATCAGGTGAAACTTAAAAATATATATTATTTTTGATTAAATAAATTTATTTCAATCTCTTAATAAAAATTATTTTATTTTATTAAAATAAGTAATTTAAAATTTAACTTTTTATTTAAATTTAATATTTATTTTAAATATTAAATAAAATTTTTATTTAAAATTTATATTTTTGAAGATATTTTAGATTTAATTATATTTATTAATATATTTTAAATTAAGTTATTATATTTACTAATTATTAAATTATTCATAATTTATATTAATGATTAAATTTAGTTAATTAAATATACAATATTAAATTTAATTATTCACAATTCTTACTAATAATTAATATATTAAATAATTTAATAATACATATTTAGTTAATAGTAGATTAGATTAAGGAAAACATAAACAAAAAATAAAAATGACATCATTTTTGTTTTCGGAAAAAACCTAAATTAAAATCAAAAGCAAAAATTAAAAAAATCAAACAATCAGACTTGTTTAATAAATTTTCAAAATAAACACAAAAATTAAAAATATAAATATAAACAAATTCGTCTTTAAGTGAAAATAACTCTTTTACTCTTTTTTTCGAAAGTAACTAATTCTATCATCCGTTGAAGTTGAAGGTAAGGTTGTGATTAGTGGTGTTCTTGGTCATTATCGTATGCTCCGAGTTTCCGTTTATCAAGTGTTTTGATTGGCCTACATACCAATCACCAAATCATAAAGGGTGCGGTTTCAGGTACGACCCGATGTACGGTAACTACTTGACACTTTCACGTCAGTTTCTCATTTCGCCGTGAATCCCACGCTCCTAATGCTGGCGTATGTCTAACAAAGCCCCACAAAAACTACCCGTGCCCTGAAACCAAGCACCCCACTAAGTCTCAGTCAAACTCAGTCCACAGATACAAACACAACACTAACTACATAAAAAAACGCTGGTCAGAAGTAAGAACGATAGAAATGAAAAAGAAACTCCGCATTTAAATACAGTACTGCAGATACTAAAGTACATGCTAGAAACGAATCCAACCGGAACCCAGAACTCTTAAACCTGACTTTTTGGCAAAGTGATTGTTCTTCTTTCTTCCTCGCAATCTCTCTCTCTCTGTTTTGATACTGTGCTGGTCAAACCCCATTTTGTTGTTCAAGTCATGCTTTTGGCGGTGAATAATGTGTATGGTACAGTTTCTACTGGAGTTGATGTGCAAGTGTAGGCACAAAAGTGACAGAAATAAACATGGAAGGTGAATCTGTTCAGGGCCTCCTTTGTCAAGAGACTGATACTTGCTGCCTTGATGAAGGAGCCGGAGATGATGAGATTGCATTCATGGATCTTCCACAGAATGGTGACTACTCTAATAGGGAAGGGGACTTAGAAATGTTGATTGAAAGAGAAACCAGTTTTGGGTTTAAAGTGGATCAATCTGGGGTGTTTCAAAACTGGGTCAAATGTGCCCGCTTGGATGCTATCGAATGGATTCTTAAAGTCAGTGTCTTGTTGATTCTTCTCTTTTTCTTTTCTTTTTTTCCATCGAGTTCACCTATGGTTTGGAGTCTAAACCATTGTGAAGTTTAATTAGTTGCTTATTTTCCGGGGATTAATTAATGCAGAGTAGAGCAACCTTTGGATTTCGTTTACAAACAGCTTATTTGTCCATGCTTTACCTTGATAGATTCCTGTCAAGACGGTCTATTGATGTAAGATGCTACTTGTTATGTTTTTCTTGAGTTTCTGTTTTATTACTTGTTACGTTTTTTTTTAATGTTATTTGATTTTCCTTTTTGTTCAATCATTTTCAGGGTGAGAAATTGTGGGCAGTTAGATTATTGTCAGTGGCATGTCTTTCTTTGGCTGCAAAGATGGAGGAGATAAAGATACCATCTTTGTCAGAATTCCAGATCGACGACTATAATTTTGAGAACAAACTCATTCAACGAATGGAGCTGCTGGTATTAAGCACATTAGAATGGAAAATGATCTCTGTTACACCTTTTTCTTTTCTTCACTACTTCATCCTTAAATGCTGCAAGGACGAATCCCCATCAAAGCTGATGTTACGTAGGACTGTCGGATTTATCTTGACTCTAATGAGAGGTAGCCTTACGGTGAATTCTTGTTTGTCATGTCGGCAATGATTTTTTACATATTGATTCAACTGAATGAATGCAGAGATCAATTTGATAGATCATCGACCGTCTGCTATAGCAATTGCTGCCACCCTTGCAGCGTTAGATCAGGGTTTAACAAGGATGGAATTGGAGTGTAAGATGAATTCCATCCTCTGTTCTCATTTTCTCGAAATTGTAAGTTGGAAGCTTTGTTTGCTTGATCAGATTAAATGTTCAACTAACCAAAAAGAGTATAAACTTTGTTCAATGAATATCTACAGGAAGACGTGTTCAAGTGCTATGCTCTAATCGAAAGATTAGCAGCTGAAAATCTCAACTTGCCAAGGCCTGTGAGTTCGGTGGATATCCTGACTACCCAACTCAAACCGACGGATGTTTCCGGGAGTTCTTCGATTACTTCGGCTACTAGCGTTAAGAGAAAAGGGCTTGCTTCTGAAAATCCCGATCAAAGTGAGAAAAGACTTCGATAGGAAATTCTTTATGATTCGTTAATTTCGTCGTATATTTGATTGTCAGTTCACGGATATAATTGGAGTTGGTTGAAAAAGGTCTCCAAAACGAGCAGCCAAAAGGAGAAAAGGAAAAGGGAAATAAAAAGCACAGACTTGAGTTCTATGTAAAAGCTGAGCTACAAGTGTAAGACCAGTGCCACTAATGTGGAAGAGAACAGACCAAAAGAGCTCTTGAAGGCTGCTAACTTTGGCAAAATACTCATATGCTTACTCATTCCATTCTTTTCAAGCTTTCTTTCTGCTTTTGCACTGCCTCTTGCGACCCTCCTTTTGATGGGATGCTTGGGATGCTTTCTTTGTGTATTTGAAAAGGTATTGATAGATAATATAAACTGAGGAAAAACAGGCAGGCTATGTTTGTGTGAGTGGGTAAATTCTATGCTACATGATGCCCACCAAGGCTAAAAATCTAAAAAACAAAGAAAAAGGGATAATGAGTTGGATTTGTTTGAATGTTTTGGGCAGAGAGGGGACTGCTTTAATCCCCAATGCGAATTTTTGTTGGCTAAAACATAAGTTGCTAAATGGTCTACAAACAAACCCAAGGCATTTTATGCAGGCTCCAAGAAAGCTTATATGTTGATTATAAAAATTCCTCTCGCCTCATGAACGGTCCTCTTCGCTGTCTTTATCCATTACCTATGCTAAAAATCAATTACTACTATCATTATCCTATATGAAAATCAGTAACTATTAATGATTCAAGTACATGTTCATATATCATATCGACTGAAACTCAAGATACGGAGACATCAGATTGACGTCGCATAGGTGAGCAACTTTTTCCCCGAGGACCAAGAAAGATCATTATCATGCAGCCAATCCAGCAAAGTACTAAGTACGCTGATGTCGGTACCCTGAATACTACACAACTCAGCTAGGTTTGGTCTGGTCAAGGGTATAGACTATAGACTTGGAAGCAACATCATATCCACCTGTATTGGCCGTACGTTCTTGATCTATGCACATGCCTTGCTCTCTATCTGATGTTTTCAGGTGTTCAGAATCAAATTACAGTAACCATTTGATGCCATTCATGGTTCAACTAAGCACTGATATCTAATTTTAACATTTTCTAAATATTAAGATTATAATTATTCTCAAATGTTAAGATGAAAATTAACATGATCAAAAAGTTAAAAAATTGTTATTTGTGAAGAATGAAAGGGTTCATAATATAATAGAGTGAAATATTATTTAGACGAAGAGTTTATAAAATAATATAGTATAAAGATATTTATCATTTTATATTCTATCATAAATCTCAAAATCAGAAAATTTTTATTCTTATTGTTTAGAATAAAATGGGATGTAATATGAAATCCTCCTCTTTCGTCATATTTCATTTCATTTCATTACAAAACTTACACATATTACATTTAATTCCATTTTATTATAAATTTACATTCCTATCCCACGTCAAAAGTAGGTCTCTTTTTAAAAAAAATATAAAAATATTAATAATCTTTTATTTTGTCTGTTGAAGTTCATCCGCCTCCCACTCCTTCCCCACCATCGTCGTATTCCCACGGCCGCTGCCGCCATCGTCGTATAGAACTCCAGTCCCACGGTCGCCGCCGCCGCCGCCGCCAAATTCATCTTCAGGATTATCTCAGGCAGTAATAGTGGGCATATATAGCCGTTGGGGCAGTGGCGATTTTGGTAGTACTGAGTTTGTTGTGTATTTTTTGCAAGAAGAAGAGATTCAAACGTGACGATGAAGCTGCCTACTATATGCCTCCACCTCCTCCTTCCTCACATAAAGATTTGATCTTTCGCGACCTAGTTGCATGTATTGATCTAGTTACATAACCTTTTTATTTTTCATAGTCAAAAGATTGGATTTTTGGCATTTTACATTTGTCTTTTTTGGTGGGATTTCATTGACTAGAAGTGGTGTCGCTTGAATGGGAGTACTCTGCAGTTGAAATAGAAACGTTGTAGATTTGGAAAATGATCGTTTGGGCAGATGCGTTTCTAGTTTATGTTCCGTTTGTGTTAGATTAGAAGTTGTAACCGAATAGGAGATCATGGTCATATCCCATAATAGTAGGATCAAGCCTAACCAACTACTAGTAGTGCACATCATGTTCCTAAAGTGTAGCAACTACTACGTATAATCATTCTATAAATTAGGCTCTGTATTAATGAAACAGTTTCAATGAAAAAAAATACAACTTCTGATCAATTATGTTTTGCAGCCTTTTTCTTCTTAATAGTTTGTATGTAACACGTAGAATAAGCTTCTAACTGTGAAGTCAGGACATGTAAATTCTATAATGCTTTTGAACTTTTAACGATGCTGCATGACGATTGAAACTTGATTTTTTTTATTGACTTTGTTGACGTGGATTTCAGCTTAGCAGCTCACTTTCTAGCAAATTGTTATCTGCTTGAATGTCAGATGACCCATATGTTGGCGGTGGCCGACAGCATCAGTTGTATTGGCAACAAAATACTCCTCACGTCCTGATGTTATATCAGCAATGCCAAAGCCCATTCCCCGACCACCAGTTGCATCGAGACCGCAGAATCCTCCTGAACGGTGCCCGTCTCCACAACCACCACCTCCACCACCTTTCATGAGCAGCAGTGGTGGCTCCGGTTCCAATTATTCAGGGTCTGAATACCCACCTGCCCCAACTTCTCATGGCATTGCTTTGGGTTTCTCAAAGAGTACATTTACATATGAGGAATTAGCGATGGCAACAGATGACTTCTCAAGTGCAAATCTCCTCGGTCAAGGTGGTTTTGGGTACGTGCACAAAGGAGTCCTTCCGAACGGGAAGGGTGACCCTTTTGGCTACTAGTAATTATAGTAGGAACTTGTCTGGATAAAATATATGCTTCTTAAATGGATTCTTGACACACTCATATCACATGTTTTGGTTAACCTATCATGGCCATTCTATACTTGTTTCATTATTCAGAGTTCTTAATCAGATTCTAATAGTACATGTTACTGTGATCGACTCCTTTTTGCTATTTTCTTAACCCAGAAACTGTCAAGGAACAGCCATGTGAAATGGTCGACGATAGTCACCTACCGAAGAAAAGCCTAAAAGAGGTCTGACGGTAAACAAAGTAAAAGAATCCCCTACAAGGCTTCAGGCGTTCGTCCTTTCCATTTTTTACGTACACTAATAAGTGGACAACCTTTTGACGCTTTAACTGGAGCTTATTGTGACAATGAAACACAACCATCCACGTGGGTAGCTGTAAGAAAAATGTACTAAAGCCTTTTTTTACTATACAGTCACTATGGTAAAATGTAGCATCAAATGACGCTGAAAAAGTCTTACAGCAGCGGCTCGGAGGAGCCAATTTAAAGTGCAGAAAAGATGTCTACTTTTTATGGTTGAGCACCAAACCTCAGCATGAAAGCGCGGGGAGAGAAACTAAAACTTGAATCTAAGCATATTAGATTTATTAGTGAGAATCTAACAAAAAGTTTCGGGCTTAGTCTTGCTCTGGATAGCGTATTTATGTACATTTGATATATCATCTCTCATCCATTCTTTTTCAGTTGGCATTTTTCACCCTTCAGCAAATTTAAACGGCCAACACAAAGCTTTTTCACATATCCCATTCCCATGCTAAAGTTATTGCTACAGCAATAGAAATTTGGAAGAACAAAAGAAAACTACCTGTCTCAGTTTTGAAACCTATACTTGAAACGAAAATTACAAGTTAATATCAAAGTTTTGAAGAATCTTCTACTTCTAGTCATCATTTTCATCTAATCACTATTTGAAGCCATCTTAACCCTCAAGTTGCCAGTGGTTCAAACAATTTTCATGGTCAGAAACTTCCATAGCAAAAACATCCATTATGTGGAACTCAATAACAAAATACGACGGATGCAGAGAATAACTCATTCACACACTCGTGGGTCAAATAACTCATTCACACACTCGTGGGTCACCAGTAAGCATGTACCTGCTACTTTCGCAGAAGGTTTCAGTTTGATCCCACAGGAATCATCTTTAGAACAGCTGCAATAGGCATGCCAAGCAAGCCAAGGAAGATGCTAACGAACCATTGCTTCAAACTGAGAGGAATTGTGTTTGCAAATTCGCCAAGGAACTCAACAATTATAATCTGAAAGATGACAGTGCAAGTAAGTACGGCCACAAAAACATAATTCTTCAGTATTCCTTCGAACACATTAATCTTTTCCATCTCTCTGGAGCTTATCTCGTTAAAAACCTGAAGCATGAGGATGACAAGTTTAGAGTCAGCCATAGAACCCACATAAACTGGCAAAAATCCACAAATAATTGCTTTCATGAATTATTTGTAGTGTATAAAGCTAATATCATACTCCTAGAATAATTTATAATATTCTCTAATGTCCCGTACAAATTGACCTCACAAAAGCACTAGGAATCATGTAATATTCTGATGATCAAAATATCTAGCATATCCTTTTCACTTATAAGTAGGTAATTGCAAATGGGAAAGAGAAGATGTCACCTGACAGAAGACGAATGAGTTGAAAATGAGGGTGTTTAGAATCAAGTCGGATTCTGGGCCATCAAGATTAAAAACTGCCTTTCCTCTCGTCTGAAGATACCATATGACTAGAAATTGATACAAAGACTGACCCAGAATATTCCTCCACATGACATTACTGATGAAGTTCCCTTTCCTACCAAGAGGGGATCTCTTCATCAAATCATCATTAGGAGGTTCTGTGGCCAATGCCAATGCTCCTAGAGTGTCCATGATCATGTTGACCCACAGAAGTTGAACAGCTGTCAGGGGAGCATTTCCTGGGAGAATGTTGTGCCAGAAACAGATGAGAAACAGGTCACAACCTGAAAATAGGACAAGCCATGATAGCAAATGAAAACATGAACTCGAGCTTGACTTACCTGTCAAACAGGCAGAAGAAAAGTTGACAATCAGAGCTACCACATTGACTGTCAGTTGGAACTGAACAAACTTCTGGATGTTTACATAAACTGAACGTCCCCATTTAGCCACAGTTGCAATTGTGGAGAAGTTATCATCTAGAATTATGACATCGGCACTCTCTTTGGCCACCTGCAAAACCAAGAACATGCTTTCAAAACCACCACAAGTTTGGAGCACTACTGTGCCAATAGGCACTTCTTAAGCTACATGTTAAAGAATAACATGCCAATGCTTGTGCTATTATGGAAATGCACTGCTTATGAGTAAAATAAATAGTTGTGTAAACTACTATAATGTTGCTATTCTCAACAGTCCCTCGTCTGAAACACTGTGGCCAGAAACACAGGTAGATTGGATGCAACAAACCTCAGTTCCAGCAATTCCCATTGCAAGCCCAATATCTGCTTCATGAAGTGCTGGAGCATCATTTGTACCATCACCAGTTACTGCAACAACTTCACCAAATGTTCCACGTAGGTGTTTCACAAGGGTATGCTTATCCATTGGTGATGATCGAGCCATTACCTACACATTTTGCAAAAACCAAATACCATTTCCACCATTTGAAAGTCATGAACAAATCACACAGAACCAAATCTTAGACAATTATAAAAAATGGAATTCCTCATCTTTTGAAGAATTGAACTTATAATGTTTTGGAGAAGAAAAATGTTGGAAATGTTAACTTAATTATTGATGTTGCTGCAGAAAGTTTAATTAAAAATCATAAGCAAACCTTGTTTTACAGCTTTGGCGAAGAAAAGGATATTCAACATGCATTTCTCCGAAGTTAAAAGAACAAACCATTTTTATGACAAACCATTTTTAAGAATTTTGCATAAAGGAGCTCGAGTCACAAGGCCTCTAATAGAAGTTAAATGGAAGACACCACAACAAACGGGTCCGAAGCATGACCTTTCTGTAGAAATCAATTCAAGGACAATTGGGGAAGTCTCTCATCAAACAAATGAATAAATTGGCATAACACATAAATCACATGCTTAGATCTTAAAATATGAAAAGATACCTAGCAACAGCATCCTATGTTATCCCAACACAATGCAATGGAACATTAACTGACCTGAAGTTTGGGAACAAGTTCTCGCAACTCCTCATCACTCTTTTCCCGGAAATCAGGTCCTTCAATTGCTATGCCCTTGTCTGTCAATATTCCACATTCTCTGGCAATGGCCTTTGCAGTGGTTATGTTGTCTCCGGTGACCATCCTAACGATAATACCAGCTGATCTACAGATTGCAACAGATTCCTTGACACCGGGGCGTACTGGATCCTTGATACCGACAATACCTATACAAGTGTATCCTTTAAGAGGAATTGTGCTATCAGCAAAGAAATCAGTTCCAACGTCCATGAATGCAATGCAAAGAGTTCGAAGAGCTTCACTAGCAAACTGCTCAATAGTATCCTTCAAATGCTTGATTGATGATTCCTCAAGGGGAACAACCTCGCCTTTTGAGTTGATAAATTTGTCACAAGCGGCTAAAATTATCTCAGAAGCACCCTTAGAATGAGCCCTAAAACCTCCACCTGGAAGTTTTAGAACCACCCCCATTCGTTTTTTGGTAGAATTGAATGGTTCAACCTTGACAATTTCTGATTTTTGTCGCTCTTCCTGGAAATTTCCGCCCAGTTGAAGCCCAAATTCTAGAAGAGCAGCTTCTGTGGGAGTTCCAAGTATCTCAGTTTTGTTGTCCTTATTAATGACAACTTCTCCTCCAGTGTTGGTAAATAATGATTCAAGTAAAATTCTTAGAGCTGAATCAGGAATTGCAGAGATCTTGTAGGCACTTACTTCCTCGACTTCTCCACAAATGCATGTTTTTACAACAGTCATGTGGTTAGTGGTTAGTGTACCGGTTTTGTCACTACAAATGGTCGTGGCAGACCCCATTGTCTCGCAAGCAGCAAGATGGCGGACAAGTGCCATGTCTTTCATCATTTTTTTCATGGCAAAAGCGAGACTCAAGGTTACAGCTAAAGGCAGTCCCTCAGGAACTGCAACAACAACAATTGTAACAGCAACAGCAAAATATTCCAACATTTCCCTAGCATCATCCCCAGACCATGTCCAGTGAGTTCCTTCTTGGAGCTTGCGAGTAACTAGTCCTTGCACCAGGACAGAAAATGTTACTACAGCAAAAAATAAGCCTATCTTCCCTATGATGTTAGCTACTCCATTCAATTTCACCTGCAATGGGGTCTCGTCATCTCCTCCTTCACTAAGAGTAGCCATTAATTTACCCCATTGAGTCCGCATTCCAACAGTTGTCACAAGCATTTTGCATGATCCATCCTGAACTTTGGTCCCAGAGAGTAGAAAAGGGCTTGCAGCATTCACATTGACAGGCTCACTCTCTCCTGTTAAACTGGATGCATTTATTAAAACTGAAAAGCCTGAAATGAATAGACCATCAGCTGGAACCTGATCTCCAATAGAAAGATGCACAATGTCTCCTGGAAGTAAATCATATATCGAGATCTTCTGTCTCAAACCATTCCTGGTAGCTTGCACTGTTATCTTTTTCTTCTCCCTGTCTAAATCTCTGAACTGCAGAGATTGCCTATAATCACTCGTGGCAGTGACAAACACAACAAGCAGAATACTTGCAACAATTCCAAGTCCATCATGTGCACCTTTAGGCCAACCTTCCATAATAATCCCAACAACAAGGGACACAAAAGCACAAATACCAAGTATCATGAGAGTAGTGTCTTGTAGGGCTTCCCATAAAAAAATCCAGAAGCCCCGAGGCGGGCTCTCAGTGAATTTATTAATTCCATAAATTTCTTTCCTTTTATTCAGTAAATTCTCAGAAGTAAAAATACCATCAGTGAGTGATGTGGAGAGCTTTTCAGAGATACCCTTAACCCCACCATGGATTCTCAGTTTCTTAAGATCATATCGTTCAACAATGGATCCCAATTCTTCAGCACATATTTCAAAGCCAGCCGCCTTGACCTCCTCGGGTGGGTCGTAGTCGCTACCTATAGACATGCAGGGGAAGAGTCAAAATAGAAAATAGAACTTCAATACGACACTAACGATTTTAGAAGAGTACGGGATGTTTACCTTGGATAAATTGGAGTGCAGCCTTTGTAACTAAAATAGCAAGTCTAAGGCTCTCCTGCAATGGAAAATTTTTTAAAGAAAGGTCAGGCAAAAATATGTTAAGACATGAAAATTATATCTGGGTCATTTCCAACATAATCTTTATTTTGTCCTGAGCACATTCAGGCCTACCCAACGATTTATCTTAATCTGTCACCCACATCACAGTAAGTAACAATGCAGTCAAAGAAATTGTGTCTGAACTTCATGAGGGCTATCTTCAACAAAAGAAGAGTCGGCCCTCACCATTAGAGAACCATCTACTGTATTTCCAAATAGGCAACCACTGTCCATCCCAAATCTTTACACCCTTCAACATTCACAGGCATATTAGAAATCCATTGATGAAGAATCTTGATGGTTGGGAAACTAAAACTTGCAACTTCAGAAGCAGCAACCAACGTCATGCAAAAGCAATAAACATCTAGTAATCGAAAACTCGGTCTTAACAAATGAAGAAAGTCGATTAAAAAAGTTGTATTTTCAATATGTCTATGCATCCTGATTTAGTACGTTTGTTCCAACAGAGCATAAACAGAAGATCTAGGTAGAACAGAGAGAGAGAGAGAGAGACCAAATTGTAGCGACGAAGGGCCTGAGCCTCAAAACGTTTGGAAAGATTAGCAGTGAAACGGAAGCGACGTTTAGGATTCTTGACCAACCAACAGAGCTTTCTCCATCTCTGCAACGCCTCCTCTGATGAGTTCTTTGGCTTCACATCAAAGTTCTCATTTAAATATTGCTCCATCACCCCAACTCCAATATCCCAGATTTCTTGTTTCTTCTTCTATCTTCTATCTTCTTGTAGCAAAAAACAGAATATACCTAAACCTCAAACCTTACCTCCTCCACGCACAAAACACGTTCACCCTCCGAAAACCACTACAGTAGACTAGTTCTGGAAAAAAAGAAAGAAGAAAGAACACAAAGCAAAATGTTCTACTAAGCTTTATTCCGCTGTCCTAGAGCAACCCTTTTTCTTCTTCTTTAATCTATATAAAGCGAACAAAGACCTTAGCTTGACATCGTAGTTACCAACTTGTATTTCTCCTTTGAGAAAGGAAAGCTGCAAGGTACGGGAAGCTTAGCTCCAAAGACACCAACGTATACTGCAAACCCAAGTCGTTGACCATCGCATTTCTAGGCTCTTGAACTTTAACTGCCTGCGAAAAAGATCTCGCACATAACGTACACTTTCTTTAATTTATTCTTTCCGCGTGAAATGAAATGAAACCGCGTGAAATGAATTTGATATTGTCCTAGTCTAGTAACCTCAGTGGCTGTTGTGTTGCAATCTTATGGGATAAAGGGTTGCATGTGGGGTTAGGTCTGGTCAGGTATGAGGCATGAGGTATGAGGAATCACCAAAAGTGTGCGTGGATCCCACTCACGTTCTTTTACTGGCTTAGATACTTTGGTTCCAACGTCGTCGTTGCAGGCCACGAGACGGGGATTTGGTCGGTTGTCTGCTCTTTCGGATTTGATGGGTATGGATCAAAGCAGAGATTGCGATTAATTTAAGTGCTTTGGGATGATCTTTATGTTAATTGATTGCTACTGTTTTTGCTATGAATAGAAGAGAGTCACGTGGGTGAGATCATGCTGCACTTTTTTACAGTAGATAATAGATTAGGTTACATTGAAGATGCTCCAAGCCATGATCCTTTTATAATAACAAATCTTAATAAATGGGAGTTTTAGATTCTCTTGAAGCTATTGCAATGGGCCCATGCTACCATCTATGATAAGGTCCAGCCCAACTAACATGGCATTCTCTCAAACATAGGCCGGCTGTAATCAAAGAAATGGATCAATTTAGCCCATTTTCCATTAATTGATTGATGCAAGTCCAATGCTAGATCCCTTTTCGAGTCAACATCGGGGCCTTTAGTAGCTGTATGTACTACAGAAGTTATACTCGGCCACTATTTTGAATACTGGATGTTAGATTAGAGTATGACACTTTGACAGGCCTAGAAGCAATAACTTGACGTAACTAAGAGATACGTAGTAGTCAACAGGAACTAGATTGCACATAATGGAAACCCCACTAAAATGTTTGACGACAGATATTAATAATAATTTGTACACACGCGTGCCATGAAAATCTAATGCAAGTCCTTCAATCCCATATCCTATCTTATAGGTTTTTTTTCGATTCTTCACTTATGTTTTGTTTTTGGAGCTACTGCACACCTTTTTCAGGATTCGACACTTTCTGGCATGTAAATCAGGAAGATATCAGATTGCCACGGAAGTTGTCTACATTAAGGATATGAAAATATAAGGAAAATTGTTTAAAGTTACGTGGCCCCAACTCGATGTCCACAAACTCTGTTGCTGTTTCTTTCTCATGCTTCTCGCCATCGTTTTGGGTGAAGACGGAAGTCGCATGTTGGAGATCGACTTCCAAGCTTCATGGAGCTCGAGCGCACCTTTCGTATGTTGTTGTTGTTGTTGTTGCAAGAAGAACAACTCCAATGATAGAAAATAAATCATCAAACCATTTTAAAAAGGTTGAATTGGGTTGGTTGGTGAACGGGAGGAAGTTTTTGATAACTTATCCAGAGTGTGTCAACTCAAAGACAGTGGAAGGTAAAACACACAAGTCACATTATATCAAAGGAGCCCACATGGAGTGACATTAGCACGCGTGAACTGTAAAGGGTTAATATCGTGGCTATTTGTCTACCTATATCTTGAGGAATCGAATAAAAAGTTCGAGACGTGTCAAAAGAAGAGTGAATGGTAGAAGATAACGTGTACATGATTTCTACGCGAATGATTTCATGGAAATTCGCTGAGTAATAATATTCCAGGTCTCTTCCTTCCCCAGTTTATTCCCCCTTATGCAACACCTTGGACTCCAATATAAAAGCCGTTATATGTTCTAATGGTGATTCAGTAACTAATAGCCAGTGCTTAACATAATTCGAGATCAAGTACTGCGTATAGATAAAGAACCTAACGAGCTTCTTGTGTCCTTGTATATCTTTAGTTTTCTTAAGGTGAAGCCAGAAATTAATATAATATAACAACATTCTTTTCGTTTCAAAACCACATCACAATCACTTTCTTTTCTCTTGCTGCATTATCTTCTATGTTTCACTTCCTAGAATGGAAGAACTCGTGGGATTGGCTGGAAAAGAAATTTGAGAAAATGTATGCTACTGGAGGAGATGCACATGTTTCATGTACATTGAAGATGAGGAAATATAGCTAAATGCAAAATGGACCAGCTTGGTCACTCTCGACGAAGAATTCTAGGATAGTTCTTGGATGCAATTGAGAACAACTTGCAAAAAAAAATATATTAAGTAGTTCACCAACCACAAAAGTTTATGGGAACAAGCTTGATTGACGAAGACGATGGAGATTAAGCAAATTAAAATGCGGCGCGGAGTATCAAATCCGGGAAACATGCCAAACCTTCATCTTTGTGACATTGGCTCTTCTTTCTTTCACAAATATTTGGTTATCTAGTCATGCCAGTGCTCTATCATCAAAATTCTCTAGGGCATGCAATAAAACCAGATAACCAAATAACTCTTTATTTGGTTGAGGATATTAAACTGACTTAGCTTTTTCCAATTTTCACATCATATTAGTCATATATATATATATATATATGATCAATCCCCAAAAACCAAAGTTCTAATCTCAAGTCCCTAAAGGGGTGGATCGACCGATCACAGGAGCCCTTCAAGTGTCCCTTACTCACTTCTAATAAGGATTCTGAGTAATATCAGCTGTGATTCATTTAAAACTTGCAATGTTGGTTGATCACATAATAAAAAATGTTGAACTTTTTAATATTAATTTGTTGAAATTTATTATTTAATTTTAAGTTACTGGATATAATTTATTCAAAATTTAGTTTATGAATTATGAAAAATAACTATCATGAATTTTATTGATATAAAAATAAAAATAAAAAGGGTTATCAATGTAAAAAGAAGTTGTAACATCAAATAATTCATTCGATATAAGCATCAAGTGGGATTCACTAGTTAATCACATCATTTCTGAAAATTGTGAAGATTGTCACCAGGGGTTTGTGGAATCGCTTTCCACACCGGCCAACCTTTTCATTCTTGATTAAACATGAAAAGACGAGCTACCGCAGTCCCATTAAGAACAAACCCCATCTCAACTTCCATTGGATGCATCTTAGTGATACCTAATCGAATTTACAGGAGCTAGTCACGTATCAAAATAATTCAAAGTATTGTACGTTGATCTTTCTCAATCTTTTCCTATTCGGCTATCCCATTCTAACCCAGACAAAAGTTGAGAATATCAGTAGATTCTAAGCTACATAGCAGAGGAAAGAATAAATGAAAATGTATACAATAAACACACCAGATAAGCTCATTGAATCATAAAATCAACTAAAGGGGTCTACAAAAACTGCCCTCCACAAGATTGCACGAACCATAACTCACCCATCGGCCATCGGCATCCTTTCTCTTTCATAGTGTCCCCCTTTGCTGTCATTTTTTGCACAAAATGCCTATGTTGGGCACAAGGGACCCATGCCTCAGTGCCTAGCTATCTATCGGCAAGTTTCTTAATTTTGTGCATCGCTTTATCTGACTTGGTGTGATGCCTATACAGTTCTAGCTTACCCTGCCTAAAGGACATACGAAGTTGGATTGGCTATTGTTTTTGATGGTTGCCTTTGTCTGCTAATATTTTAGCTCACTTTCCATGGTCCCCCCCTAATTAAGGTTCTATCACCAAAACTGGTGGTGAAAACTGAGAGAGGCTATGACAGTATATATAACAATGCAGTTCAGTTCAATACCGTGCCCGCATTTTAAGGATAGGGGTTTTTGCCCTTTCTTTTCCTCTTTTTTTCACACGATATACAAATTAAGTTTGTATTGATTTAGTAAGAGATGACATAACGCAGCAATGGCGAACGATTTTTTACGACTTGTGGGTGGATACATGCCTCTACCCATTGTATTCTGCCGACTGACAACTTTATTCATTTGTAGGTATCACTTGATGCTTCTTTTTATCTTTTCTGGCGGGGACCAATTTTCCAAAGTAGTTACCAGAATAGTATAAATGAAAAACGTGAAAGAAACTAAAGCACACGCACTTAGTTTTCCAGATCATGATTAAGGGCACAGATTTGTCAAGAAAAGGACGTCGATATAGATGTTGGATAAGGTACAGAGCTTCAAAGAAAAAGCAACCAGAGAGGGAGCGTTAATTTTGCTTGGCATGGCCAATCCCCGTCAAAGAGCTTCAATTCTGTGACTAGTGATTGAGTCGGATGCGGCTACAAGAAAAAGATGTTATATCTTTTAGGAATGAAGGCTACGGCCATTGAATCGGATTCTCATTTATGGGATATCTTCACGTTCATGCAAGGAAATGATTAAATGCAACTCCTCTGGATTATACAGTTTCACAGTCTGACGATCTGATCTTAAATGAAAGCTACATAAGAAGAAAAGCTAAGCTAATGATTCCTGGCAGGGACAGGAACTACCCTTTAATGATGGTTGCATTCTGACTCTGCTTATTGGAATGTGTTTGATCAACTTTGTCATCGTTTTAGCGCCATCTTCGACGTCAGCGATACCCTCCCTATTATCCCTGCATCATCCTCCAAAAACAGCCCTCTTAAATTTTCATCAGTTAAAGCCGTCTGCCTCTACTTTTACATAATTACATGTAGCCCTATAAACTTCGCATGCATGTTAAACAGTCCTGGCTATATATACTGTTGCTAATCCGATGAATAACTTATTCTAAATGCTTGATTTACAACAACGATAATATATTAAGTTATGACCATTATGGTTTTTACTTGACTACTTCATTAACTTGGAAATTTAACCTCGTAACTTTTGTAATTACTCCCATGATGAATCTAACACATTGATCGCATATACAAATCTGTGCAGTACATTCACTGGCCATTTGGAGCACTTTCTGTCCATGCCAATTAGCACAACTAATGTTGCTTAGGTGAATCAATTTCTGACCGGCCGGTGAAATCCTAAATCCAAGAAGGTGGTGTTCCTGCTATTTTTTCTGTCCTTTCTTTTTCCTTTAACCCAGTCACGTACCTACCTTCCATTTCTTATAATAATGGAAGGCGATATCCAAAATGTCTAGTCTGTAAAGGGACGTAGAATCGTAGAAAAGGGATTGACAATCAATGGCATTCTTAAGTCCACAACCCTAATTTATATCAACATTTGGTAACATTAGAGGAAAAAGACTATTAATTCTATGTATTAAACTACAAGCTCATGTTTGGCATTAATATATATGCATATAGATGTTGATACTATGGATTACAACTTTAGACTTCGTTTAAATTAGTGGATAACGGGCATCTAATACATAAAATATTGTACATTTGATAAAACATCCTAACATATTCAAAAGTCAAAATTTCTGTCGTTATTGGAGATTACGGATGTGTTTGGCAAATAAATGATAAACTATTTTTTAACTTATTGATCATCTTTATCGATGTGTTTAGTGTATAACTTATTGATTAGCTTACTTAATTCTAATAAGCTGATTTTTAAAATTTTCATAAAAGGAACTTTTGAAATTAGTTGTTTGCCTAATGAAAGTATTACTCTTTACTTTAATCTTATAATTTTTTAAAGTAATATCCTCATAAGTTATTTTATACTTAAACAATAATTTTATTAAATATTTTAATATATAATTAATATTATCTACTAATTAAATCAATTAATATACTTAACTACTAGCTAATAATTAATAGAATCAGTTAATAAATAATACAATTAATTGATTGCCAACCATGTCATATATGAACCTCACAAAAATGTATAATTGACCCACAAATCAAATGCTGTCTCTTTCATTTTTCTGAATAAAAAAAGGAAGAAGAAAGAAGTCGACATCTCTCTCTCTAGGTCAAGGAAAGCCACGACCACAACTAAATACAAGAAATATACTCCGTCTGCCAATATAAATAGCACCACAAATAAGCACTTAAAAATCACCTACTCAGCCACTATTATTGTACTCAACATACACACACGCATCCGTCTCCTTGTATCAATTGCAAGCTTCCTGCCTCTTCTTACACTTCTCTGCTTTTTTCACACTTACTTCATGGGGACTAGCATCCTTGATGCTCTAAACGTCCGAGTTGTTGGTTCCGGTGACGTAATTCTGGTCTTTGCTCATGGGTTCGGTACTGACCAGTCGGCGTGGCAGCGAATCCTCCCCTTTTTCACTCAACACTACCGAATAGTCCTTTATGATTTGGTTTGTGCCGGCAGTGTCAATCCTGATTGCTTCAATTTCAGTAGGTACACAAGTCTCGATGCTTACGTTGACGACTTGCTTAACATTCTGGACACCTTAGGCGTCGATCGTTGTGCCTATGTTGGACATTCTGTCTCCGCCATGATCGGTCTTGTCGCCTCCATTCGCCGACCTCACCTATTCTCCAAACTCATACTCATCGGAGCATCACCTAGGTAATTGTGACACTTGACTTTTAAATTATGAAACTTTCCTTCTGGGTCATTATATCAATTTTGATGTCGTCGAGAAAAAGTTTGGAACTTGACCTGAAATTGGTTCAAAACAGGTTCCTGAACGATGAAGATTACCACGGAGGCTTCGAGCAAGCGGAAATTCATCAAGTTTTCGCAGCAATGCAGGCCAACTACGAAGCATGGGTCAATGGTTTTGCACCTCTCGCCGTTGGCGCAGACGTCCCAACGGCAGTGATGGAATTCAGCCGTACCCTTTTCAATATGAGACCAGATATAACTTTATATGTATCGAAAACCGTGTTTAACTCTGATCTAAGAGGTATACTAGGTTTGGTGAGAGTTCCATGTCATATAATCCAGACCTCGAGGGATGTGTCCATACCTGCGTCGGTGGCAGATTATCTGAAGACCCATTTGGGTGGTCGGACCACCGTGGAGGTGTTGAGGACGGAAGGTCACTTGCCTCACTTGAGCGCGCCGGCACTTTTGGGACCAGCTCTCGGGCGAGCACTTTTGCTGTGAGGGTTCAATTTGGTTAAGACGGGAAGCTATTAAGTGGGGTCCACAAAGGGAACTTGTAATAACGGAACCAGGTGTTGACACCTGGCGAATAACTTGTGGACTGTCAGGCGTTTGTTTGGATTTTGTGTACATCATCTGTCCTGTTTCTGCTAAGAAAGGGATAAGAGGTACCCTCCAACATGATACGACGTGTCGTAATTCTTGTCTTTTTCCCCTCCCTTGTTGCCTTTCAACTTTTGTGATGCTACTCTTAAGTTGTACTTCTGCTGTGTACGTTAATTTCCAGATTTTAGCGCCAGGGCCAGATAGAAGCCCTTGCATTTTTTGAATTTATTTTGCTTACGGGAGATGGACACAGAAAGAGTTATACGTCTCATTGTTTGGATGCAATTAGGCAAACACATAGCGGAGTGGACCGCTCCCTTATAAGCCTCACCATCCATCTCAAACTTCTATAATAGAAGTCCAAATCCAACAGAGTCTAATAAAAGCCCAATCTTTTCGGATGGAAGAAAATCTAGTCCCTTTAAATTTTAACCCCTCTTCCCGTCCGGAACACTTTTACCCTTAGGATCTTTTAAAATTCGGTTTACCTTTTCTTTAATAACAAGGAGAGATACATCACCTACAATAAATTTTCATTTTTCCGTATTTATTAATGATCCAAAGACAAGTTATATAATTATTGTTTTTATAATTTTCTATTTTAGTAATTTTTTAGTTAATTAAAATATGAAATGTTAAATAGTTGGAAACTGTAATTTAAACAGAGAGAATTAAACTAAACTGGAAAAGAGCTCAAATCGAGGTTTAACCTTCATCAAATTAATTTATTCCCCTTCATTTAAAATCATATGATTCTTTTATTAATTTAAAGGGAAAAACAATTTAAGGAACCAAATATGCACATCATTTTTAATATAAAACAAGTGTTGAGTTATACGTAATTCTATATAATTGCTCACACCTTATACATTTTTTATAGACTCAAAAACTCATATATGAATTTTTAATATTCTTTTATCACAACTGATTTCAATCAAGGTCCATCCTTCATCGAATTAGTTTCCCGACCAGACCTGGCTACTGGGGGGCCAGGCTTGACCTAAGACTCGATCGGGCTTGAGTCAGTAGACCTAAACCTGAGCCAGAGTCGACCTAAGACTCGATGGGTCCGAGTCAGTAGGCCTGAGCCCGAGCCAGACTCGACCTGGTCTATTTTATATTTTAAAATATCAAAACGTCGTTTTTTTAACAAAATGACGTTATGTTGTATATAAATGTCAGGCTTCAGGGTTAGCCTCATTTCTTAGAAAAATTGAACCTAAGGTTCGATCAATTGGGCCTAGTTATTGATTTCGGCGTGGTGTTGAAGGTAAAACCTATCTACTTGTTTTACGCTCAAAAACTGCAAGTGAACGGATCATGACTGGTAGTAAAAAGAGCAGATATCGATTCCATAGGGATTGATTCCAAGACACTGCTTAATTTAGACACAACTTTGTTTAAGAAACTAAATTATGAAATGCAAATAATCTAGAAAATTAAATTA
>JAOTAY010000006.1:5082253-5117864 GCA_025629805.1 Erythroxylum baracoense
ATAAAATAGGAGTTTTGACAAAATAATTCAAAAGTAATCCCTAAAATGAAATCAGCCTAACATGGTCTCCATAACATCATCAACATTCAAATAAACCATTTTTACAAAGAATATAAGAGATTAAAATGACAGAAAATTGAATAGAAAGACTCCTTCTCTTCTTTGCCAAAGATTAGAATTTTGGTGTTGATGTGCTATTTTGCCCAATCTTGATGATGACCCTTGTCTTCAATCCTTCCTCAATGCTCCAAATATGTGTTCTTCACTCAAGGATGGTGTTTCTATAGGTGGGTGTCATCTCCTTTTAAGATGGAGGCTTAATGATATTTTTATAGTCCAAAAATCTTAGGTTTAATGAAACCTTGCATATTGCCTCGGATTACAATTCCCACGTCCGTCGGAATTTGCATGATTCCCATAAGTGTGGAAATTACACACAGATGTACTCCTCATTTCTTCTACGATTCCCACGTCCATGGGAATTTGCATGATTCCCACGAACGTAGGAATTTGTAACAGATGCACTCTTCTTGTCTTCTCTTCTTTGATCATTTGTTCAACCTCCAAGTTGGTCCCTCTTCTTTCCTACACAAAAATAGTCAATTCTTACTCTCAGTTAGCATCAAACACAAAAGAATAACAATGGAAATCAAACTTAATGAAAACATACAAAATGAATCCTAAACTAGAATAGTAAACAACAATTGTGCTAGAAAACACATGTCAATTACCTATAAAAACATATCCTAATGCACACCTATCACATGGGTCGGGACTTAATGGGTCAAGTTTAGCCCCATTTGCTATCCCTACCATTTATGTGTTTCACTAATTTGTGTGTACCCATGACTCATATTTTCTTAGGCTTTAATGTCAATTTACTTCTTCCTTTTAGTAGTGAATCTAACCATATTGACATCAAGTTACTCACCGAACCATAAGTGCACTAAACACGTTTGACTCAAGCTTATTTATATTACGATACTATTAGACGTTTTTGCCCCTAAGGGTAATTTTGTCATTTTCCTATAAAGAGGACAGTTATTAATTGTAATTTTGGCTTTTCAATAGATTATCAGTTAAATTACATAATTTGATCCAGATAAGGGTAATAAAGTGGCCTAATAAATGATCTAGAATAATGGGTTGAAGTTCGGGTAAAAAGGATCCCTTTTAGTATGGACCTGGTCTATGTCGGTTTTGTGATGGAGAAACCCGATATGGAAGCTATATAAATAGGTTATGGTCTCTTGTAGTTGCTCGTATCAGTCGTAAGCATACGATTCTCTAGCCCATTAAGAGAGCTTAAGTATTAAGAAAACTGTAGAAAGACTTAAACCTCATGTTGGTAAACATTTTCCGTAAAGGTCTTGGGAGATTCATGATCATTTGGAGCTCGGCATTGGAATCAGAGATGGAATCGAACTCAGGTATTTCACATTTTCTTTATTTTTTGGTTTTCCTCAATTTTTGATTCGTTTTTCAATTCTTTTACATATATAATTACATAGAAGTGGTATACATAAGGTTAGTTATGAAAAAGGGATCAAAACGGGCCGAACAGAGCAAAAAATCACATTATAAGGCCCCAAAAATTGTCTTCGGCATTAAAGGGAGGAGCAGTGTTAGGCACGCGCTCGACGTAGCTACAGTAACCATAGGTAGCAGCGTAACCACACGCGCCAACCAGACACCCGCAACCTGCAACCCACACTCCCACAAGCGTGGGATGCTAGGCACGTGCCACACACGCGACACATCCGTCCATACACGTGACATGTCAGATGCGAGACATATGGCGACGGGGTGTGCATATGCATATGGAAGGGGTGTGCGGAGTACGCACCAAACACATTTGGTGTGCGTCGGCCTGCTGCACGTGCGCCTCCGGGCTCATATAGCTGACATCATGTCATACAAATTACAGTACAAAAAAAGGAAATTTTCATAAATTCCCATAAAGCTATCTCGGGTATTTTTGGGTCGAGAACTTTTTTAAAAAGTGATTTTCTAATTTTTCTAGATTTATTACATTGGTAAATAGATCCCGGAAAAGTTTTTAAAGCTTTTTTAAAGCCAGTTTTGAGTGCATTTTCATACTCCGAACTGCACATAAGGGAGACACTTAAAGTTTTTTGTCCCATGTAGTAGGTTCAGTATTAGGAAAAGTAATATAGACACTCTCATTGAGAATTTTTAAATAAAAGTCTCAATTGCAGTTTAAAGACGATGTTTTCAGTTTTTGTATGTGATTATTTGATAGTGTATTTGGTTTTTGCATTTATAATTAATTTTCACATATATTATGTCCATATAGAATGTGAGGATGACATAAAGCTGTATCCATTGTGTTTGTGATATTTTTTGGGTACCGATAAGATTGTAGTCACCATAGTGGCCTTTCGAGTCAGTATTTGGATTGTACCACTTGCATGTTAAGGATGTCTCTGGTCTCGTAGTAGGTTATTCTACCCAGAGGTGTTGATCTTTTATGAGATTTTGAGATGTACATAAAAGCATTAGATGGAGGAAGACCGTTACTTAAATGATCTATTCACCCACAGGTGGTAGTGTTATGAGAGTTGATGGTTTGTACTTTGATCGCTTTTATGTGAAGGTATAATTACATATATTATGTATTCAGCCCACAAGTGTTTCATAATATGTGCAATCGGATTCTCTGTATAGATATTGTTTTAATGTTTTAAAGTATTGCTGTTGTACCACATTTACACTGATCTTGACATTGTCTTTCTTATTTTTTAGTCACCTTTTCGGTCAACAACAACGTTGTCACCATTGGAACCTTAAATGGTTTCAACTTCAAGAAGTGGAAGAAGGACGTGGAGTTTGCATTGGAGATGGCAGACGTCAGCATGGCCATGCACATAAAGAGACCTCCCCCATTTACAGATGTCAATTCAGAAGCTGACAGAGCAGCTATGGCGACCTAAGAAAGGTCAAATAGGATGTGTTATTTGACCATTAAGAGGTCGATACCTGATCATCAGTTAAGTGGATTGGCAGACATGACCGTAGTGCGGGAGTTTATGGACAGAATATCCCATAGATACAAGGTGTCTTCTCATAATGAGCAGAGCACCTTGATCAAGGAACTATTCTCCATAATATACACTAGAGAGAGAGGCATTCGGCAGTATATCATCTGGATGGTGCACCTTCAGTGTAGGTTGAAGGCACTGGATATATCGATTATTGACTCATTTATAGCACATCAAGCATTAAACACTCTTCCTTAGGAGTTTGAGATGATGGCCACCTCCTACATCTCACAGGATGAGACCTGGGACATTAATGCCTTGATTTCCCGGTGTGCTGCAACAGAGGAGAAGATCAAGAGCTCTCCTCATACAGCTATGTTTGCGGCTGTGAAGGTAAGGGAAAGGCTAAATCCCCGCAACCTAAAGGTAAGGGTAAGAAACCCAAACCCTCTCCTCGAATTCAGAGTGGGTAGTCTAGCATTGCTAAGGGCCGACATGACCTTAAGAGTATGAAATGCTTCTTTTGTAAGAAGAAGGAGCACAGGAAGTCTGATTACCCAAAGTATAAGCTATGAAAGGTCAAACAGGAGCTGTTAGGTAACTCCTCAACCTTTATGATTCATGAATCTAATGTAGCTATAACCACTTCAAGTTCTTGGTGGTTAGATAGTGGAGCTTCTAACCATGCTGCTTCCACGATGCAAGGGTGGTTAGTATCTAGGAGAAGGCCGACTAGAGGGGAGCAGAAACTGATGATCGGCAACAATGAGGAGGTGGATGTTTTTGCATGTAGGAGATGTAGGATTAAACCTAGAAACGAGGTTTGTATTGTCTTTATAGGACACATTTTATATATCGTCTTTTACACGAAACCTAGTCTTTGTATCAGTTTTGGATAAGAAAAGTTATCATTTTGTATTTGATAATGCAATTGTAAATATTTCTATCAATACAAGACATATCGGAATTGTCTTCTTATCTTACGGATTATATAGTATGTTTCTTACTCCTAATGAAATGTATGCCTCTTCTTATGTTGTCGAACCTGTTACTTGAAAGAGAACCTTCAGAAAGAACACATCATACATATTGTGGCATAAACGTCTTGGCCACATTTCCAGGGAGAGGGTTGAGAGATTGATAAAGGATAACATTCTCCCAACTCTAGACTTCAGTAATCTGGAGATATGTGTCGATTTTTGTAGAGGTAAGTTAACCAAGATAACAAAGAAGGGGTCAACTCGTGCTTCAGGCTTATTAGACCTCATACATACAGATGTTAGTGGTCCCTATACGGTTACGTTGTGCAATGCCAAATATTTCCTGATATTTATAGATAATTATTCCCGTTATGGTTATGTGTTCTTTCTTAAAGAAAAGTCTGAAGTTCTTGATAAATTCAAGATCTTCAATACTGAATTTGAGAACCAATTAGAAAAATCAATAAAGATAGTTAGATCTGATAAAGGAGGGGCATACTATGGCAGACATAGGATTTCAGGACAAGAAAAAGGTCCATTTGTCAGGTATTTGGAATCAGTTGGAATAGTGGCTCAATTCACTATGCCAAATAGTTTTGAGCAAAATGGTGTCGCTGAAAGGTGTAATCGCACCCTAAAGGACACGATGAGGTCAATGCAGAATAGGAATAACTTACCCGAATACCTTTGGGGTGAAGCCATCAAGACGACATTATATATCTTGTATAGAGTCCCGAGCAAGTCAGTATCAAAGACGCCTTTTGAACTCTGGAAGGGCTGGAAGCCAAGCCTTGTACACATTTGTGTGTGGGGCATTCGTGTGTGGGGCTGCCCTACTGAGGTGAGATTATATAATCCTTGTGAGAGCGAATTGCAACCTTATTCAACTCGTTACTATTTAGTGGGTTATCCCAACCACTCTAAGGGCTATAGATTTTATTGTGGAGAGGGAGGGGCCAGAATAGTAGAATCACAGACGACGAAGTTCCTGGAAAACAATTTCATGATGAGAGAGCATCCTTACATCCTCCAGAAGTTAGCAAGACGGATACAACGGTTATTTCATATCCGCCTCTTATACAGTCAGCTCTGGTAGATGAAGGCCCGAGTATCGTGCCTATGCAGGAATAGAAACTTACACCTATTCAGGAAGAGGTTTTTAAGCTCTAAGAGCCTATGCAGTTGCGCAGATCCACCAAAGAGAGATAACATGCTTTCTCATCAGATTGCATAGTCTATTTGGGTGGGTAAGACTATGACATTGGACATGTTGTGGATCTAGCTACTTTTATAGAAGCCATTTCTAGACCCTATGCAGATATGTGGTGGGAAGCAATGAAGGACGAGATGCAATCTATGAGATATAATAAGGTATGAGAGATTATTGATTTACCTCAACATTGCAAGTCTGTTAGTTGTAAGTGGCTATTTAAGACCAAGAAGGATACACAGGGTCAAGTTGAGCAGTTTAAGGCACGTCTAGTTGCCAGGGGATTCACTCAGAGAGGAGTTGACTTCAATGTTACCTTCTCTCCTGTGTCCTCCAAGGATGCATTTAGAGTGATTATGACAATAGTAGCTCATTATGACATAGAGCTACATCAGATGGACATTAAGACCACTTTCTTGAATGGTGACCTTTATGAGGGGATCTATATGAAGCAACCTGAAGGATTTCAGGATCAGGATAGAATTAACAAGGTTTGCAAGTTGAATAAATCAATATATGGCTTGAAGTAAGCTCCCAGACCATGGTTCCTAAAGTTTGTTGAGGTTTTGACCTCATTCGGCTTTGTGAAGAATAATGTCGAAAGATGCTTATATTATAAGGTCAGGGAGAATAAGGTCATCTTCATACTACTGATGTCGATGATATCTTGCTCGCGTCATTGATTTGACCATGTTGCATGAAGTGAAGCAACTTTTGGCCAAACATTTTGACATGAAGGATTTAGGTGAAGCATTTTTTGTCCTCAGTATACAGATTCACCGAGACAGATCTTAACACTCGTTAAGCCTCTCGCAAATCTCTTACATTGAGCGACTGCTACAAAGGTTTAATATGACTGAATGTAGACCTGTTGTATCACCTATCTCTCATGGAGAGAGATTATCTTTGGCACAATGTCCAAAGAATGAGGTTGAGAGAGAGGCTATGAGAAATGTCCCGTACTCTAATGCTCTTGGTAGCCTGATGTATGCCTAGGTGTGCACTAGACCGAACATTACATTTGCTATTGGACTGCTAGGTCGATATCTGGTTATCCCAGGTGTAGGCCACTGGAATGCAGTCAAACAAGTGTTGAGATACCTAAAGGGTACCAAGAATTATACGTTAACGTACAGAAAAGTCAACGATTTAAACCTCATAGGGTATATGGACTCCGGTTTTGTTATATGTTTGGATGATTGCAATTTCGCTTCAGGATATATTTTCATATTGGTAGATGTTACGGTATCTTGGAAGAGTGTCAAGCAGACAGTGGTGACTTCCTCGACCATGCATGCAGATTTTGTTGCATGTAATGGAGTTGCTACATAGGCAATTTGGCTCAGAAACTTGATTTTTGAGTTGCCTGTAGTGGATTCGATTACTAGACCCATACGGTTATATTGTGATAATCTTACTGCAATGTTGTTCAGTAACAACAATAAGAGTATCACAGGGTTTAAGCATTTAGGGGTCAAGTATTTGACCACAAAAGAGCTGATCCAGAAGGGTGACGTTGAAATGGAACACATCAAGACTGAGGAGATGTTAGCTGATCTGCTGACTAAAGGACGAAGCCTACTAGTGTTTGCTAGACATGTATCCGGTATGGGCATGTTAAAGTCCTTACGTAGCAATAGTTAGGGATCACTGTATTTTGCTCCTTAAATGTTTGTATATTTTGTTGTATCATGACATTATGATTATTTATTAATGAAGATTATCATATTCTTTTATCCTCAGTAATAACTGTTTTTGCATATAGTCATAATACATGTGGAAGTCTTAAGATTTATGTTGATCTTAAGTATTTTAAAGATCATTGGGTATTTATAATGATTGACCTTGAGCCTATGTCGTTAAACACATAAAGTTTATATAGATATCCTTAAAGTTTCTTATGACATAGGGGGATAAAAGTTTTAATCTTATAAAAGTTCTCTAATGCAGTTTAGCATTCGATTAGAGAACATAAATGTTTTCTCTAATGGTGTTTAGTATCTGGTGAGAGGAAACAAGTTTTCTCTAATGTTGTTTAGTATTTGGTGAGAGAAAAAAGGATTTCTCTGCTGTAGTTTAGCATAAAGTTAGAGAAATCGAGACCTACAGACGAATATGATACGTATTAGATCATAAAGGTATCATCCTAGTATGCTACACTCCATTTTCCTATTCATGTTAGTAAGTTATTAGATATTTGTGATTATATTGGACCTGTGTCACACATGACACATGTGTTTGATATTTGTCGGTATCGAAAGTCCTGCTGGACGGAATGTAGGACTTTCATTACCTTTGGTTCAAATGTTTTTAAAATTTTGGTACCAATATAGTAGCGTAACTTAACCGGGTTTTCAAACTATTTTAAACTTGACTAAAACTGCAATTAATAATTATTCAATGGAGAGAATGTTAGACATTTTTGCTCCTAAGGGTAATTTTGTCATTTTCCTATAAAGTGGATAGTTATTAATTATAATTATGACTTTTCAATAAATTATCAGTTAAATTATATAATTTGATTCGGATAAGGATAATAAAGCGGCCCAATAAATGATCTAGATTAATGGATAGAAGTCCGGATAGAAAATAGATCCCGTTTAGTGTGAACCTGGTCCATATCGGTCTTATGATGGGAAAACTCGATATGAAAGCTATATATTTAAGTTATGGTCTCTTGCAATTGCTCATTTCAATCAATTAAAATATGAAATATTGCATTATTGGAGGGTATAATTTAAATGGAGAGAAATTCATCCAAGTTTAATTATTTCTTGTAAAATTACTCATAATTTTTTCACGTGGGAAAACTCATTTGCAAATAGGTAAATTAGGTTTTAAAAAATTAAAATTTATTTAACTTTATAATATTAATTATAATTTAAAAAGTAATAAAATATTTAAACTAATTCGTTATTAATCCTCTAATTAATAATATTAATGTGACAATGACACATTACGTTATCATAACCCACTAACAAATAACAAAAAAATTTACACGTCAGCAATTTTATTAAAATAGCATAATCTAATATACTGCTTTGGGTAACTCTAAAATTTTACTCAAAATCGTCTCCTCTTCGTCATCCTTTTTGTAATCCACTTTATTTCTCAGCCATTGGCTCTCACATGCCAAACCTCATCTTCATCTGCATTTGATTTGAATAAGCAATTACGTCAACAAAAAGATAGGGCCTCATGCATCTTCATTCTCATTTGTAATGAAACGATATTAAGTTTCTGCAGAGGTTGACAGGCCATAGGTGCCTCTAAACTCTGGAAGATTTCGAACTTCGGGTGTAACCCATGTCATGAAGCGAAATCAAAACCTTTTCTTTTTTTAATCCGTTTGATGATAGTTTTCTTTGGAACTTGTCATGAAAAAAGTCTCCTTATCCAATGGTAAGTGTTAAACTTTATTGGTGATGCCATCCTGTTTTGCAAAGGGGTACATACTTAAGTTTAGGTTTGATTGAGTCGTTATTAATATAATAAAATAGAATGTAACATCGTTATATTATTTTATATGAGAGTTTATCATATAATAAAATAAGATAAAAGTAGAGAGTTTTATATTACATCTCATTCTATCTTAAACAATAATTATAAAGTACCTCCGATTTGAAAAGTTTAAAATGAAATGTAAAATGAGAAACAACATTTCACTATATTACATTAAAAATCTTTCTTTCAAATAATATTTCACTATATTATATTATAAATTCTTCCATCCTCTTAAATAATAATTTTCAAATAATACATTTATTTACATTCCATCTTATAATAAATCATTTCATTCCATTAAAAATTTTATATCCAAATAAACATAACCTAAGTATGTCCCAATTAATAAGTAATGTTTATGTGTCTTGGACTTCGTAAACTAAAAAACAAGCATTTAACTTTTAAGGATGTCCTAAAGTAAGGATCATTTTATGTCTATGGATGAGTCGTAGTCCTAAGAACTTCCATTACAGTGGCCTAAGACAACTTCTGTATGTCGATTCTGGTCATCTGAATGCTTAATTGGGTTGTATTGAGAATCAGGAGTTCAAGATTACTGGAGAAAAATTTGAACCACAAAAAGAATTAGAACAACTAGAGGCTATTACCAATCATAAAGAGAATGAGAAGGGTGACACTGTTGAAGATGTTCTTGATAGGCCAAGTGGAATTACAGCGGACTTTCATTATTTTACAAGGAACAATCCGTACGCACATTATTAATTTATATGTAGTGATAGCGAAGGCCGGCCATAGTTCTGGATTCTAAGTGAACTACGAATGCCATAAGATATTGTCCCTATTAACCTTGACATTTGGTTACAGCTCAATTAACAACCCTAACCCTCTTGCTCCATAATGTTACTTTTACTTTTTCAGTTATGATAAAGGAAGAAATGTGCCAAATAAATAAAGTAATGGCAACTTGATGCAATACAGTTTATAATTTGATAAATGTTGCTGTTGTATGATTCGTATAACGCTCAATAGTGATATACCTAACTCGATTTGCATATAGAAGATGTCAACGTCACAAAGTATTTATCAGAAGCATTAACATCTATCTCTTTTTGTTCAACTCTTCTTCCAAGCCAACAATTTCAGACCTATGCTCCTTATCAGAATCCTTCATTAATTTATCATGATCGAACCTTTACACCTTGTTACCCTCTTCCCTAGAAAATTTATGAATATGCTTCTCACCACCATCTTCTTTACAAATTTCCTACCCGTTTCTCTCTTCATAACTATATATATTCTTTCTATTATCAATTCTTTTAAATAATAACAAAAAGTTTAAATTAGTTAATGTTTTCACTAAAACTTAATTTGAACCGATCAAAAAGAAACCCAATATTTTACAAGTATTCAATTTAAACTTCAACTCAATATTTTCATTATCTCTCCATCAAAAACAAATACTCTTTTTTTTTCTGTGAACCACCTTACTAGATATGCATCCGACGTAGTAAGTGGCTTTTCTCAAAATTTGAAACAATATTTTTTAGGTCAAGAACAAGCATAAAAGAGCATAAAAGGTGTGAACATCGTAAACTTCAAATATTTTTTTTAGAAACTAAAAACATTAAACCTTTGACAAAAATGGAAGGATTGTCCTCATATAAATTGTCAATTTTAAGAAAAAAAGTCCTAGCAAAACAACATATAAATAGGTTTGGGAAAGACATGATCTTTTAAACTAAAGGATTCTTAGACTCAATGAACAGCATTTTAAATATAAATTTTTGGTTGTTCCAAATCGTAAGCAAAATCAAGGCTTCGGATCACACTAGCTTCTTTCTCCCCAACTTAAACATATCAATGAAATGTGTAATGTGGTTGTTCCTAGGGTGGAAAATGGAGGAGTGGACTTCTAAGGTATAGTAGAAGCTAATGATAATGGCCATGTATCTATCAATGACTAAGAAGTGCTTGAATATGAGCCCGAGCCTAACTTTAAAGATGATATAGCCTATTCATATAGCTTAAACTTGAGTTCGAACAAATTCTGCATCTCAAAGCCTGCCTACATCTAACCTATAAAATTCGTAAAATTTTACTTGAATTTGATTGGACCAATATTCGTCAGAGACGCAGAAAGAATTTGCACTGGAGGTATTCAAGATTCTTTACAATTAAGTATATCAAATCTATTCTAAGATTTGATATACCCATATACGTGTTAAGATGGGAGACTCACATTTTTAAATGTATGTAGGTGCTATAATTTTTATACGAGTATTCATCCTCAAATGTTTTCTAAGCATGCCTAATAAGTGAATCTAAAGCCATAATAAACTAGGAATTTGAAAATAAGAATCAAAGATCCATTATTTTTAACTAATCCCTGATTCAAAAACAAAAGAACAAAAGTCACCCACGAAGAAGATAAAGATAAAGAAAAAGAAGAGTTGCAAATGTGTGAGTGAAACTGATGTCATTGTTTATAAGATGTGCATCTCTATAGAATGTGACATTTGTTGCAAGAAATGGACAAGAAGAAAATGAGACAGATATGGAGTTAAAGAAGAAAAAAAGGAAGGGATCTAGAAGATAAAAAAACAAGAAGAAGAAAAGAAATGCATATAGAATTTTATATCATAAAAGGCAAAAAGATGATGGTGTTTGATTGATAGTTTCTTGAAGGAGGTAGACAGTTCTTGAGAGTGAGAGAGTTTTATGTAAAGAAGAAAATAATGCTAGAGTTCTTTTTAATTTAATTTATAGTCAAGCCAAGCATTGAAGCCCAAATTCGAGTTTGGTTTAAAACTTAATATTTAAAAAAAAGTATTATCTCAATTTGCAACCTAACGAAATCAATCCAAACTTGTTGAGATCGATTCAAGTTGAGTCAAGTTGGGTCAGGTTTAGGCTTCTTTGCCAAGTCCAGGAGGAATATAGGAGTAATTGTGAAAGAAGCGAGTGAGGGAGGAGCTGGTGATGCTGGAGCTGACAATGCAAATAGTAACGAGAGGAGAAGTAACAAGAAGAAGAAGAAGAAGAAGAAAAAGGCATTTGAGGAACATAGTTTTGTTTCATAAAACCATAAGAGTATGAGTGCATTAGTGTTTTTAGTTTGACAATTTTATAGTATTTTGTCTTCATTATTTTATAATAGTTTTATGATTACCAAAGTTTGGTTGGTTAATAAGAAATGAAAGACTTGTCTAATCTTAATTTTAAATCAATTACTCATCAATTATATTAAAAAAACTCCCAATAGGTATATTAGTAATTGTGTTTATCTATATTAGAAATATGTTTCATAGTTAATTAGGAAGTCTTTTATTAGGTATATTAGTAATTGTTTTTATCTATATTAGAAATACGTGCCATAGTTAATTAGGAAGTCTTTTGTTATTGAAAGTATTGTATTTATCTATATTAGTAATATGTGTCATGGTTGATTAGGCAGCCTTTTGTTGTTGCAAGTCTTTTGAGACACCGTTGTTGTAACCCTATATATGTGCAACTTTGATGATGAATAAAACTATTTCTATAAACATAAACACAAGGTGATTTTTCCATGTATCAAAGCAGGATGAACCAGGGATCATTTAATTGCTTTGTCTTGTTAGCAACTAAACTTTACTATTTCAATACTTGTTTTAAAGAGTAATATTATAGACAACAAAGCTTGTTATGGCACAAGTAAGTTATGAATCAAATCTTGACAATACTTATTTTGCTAAGATTTTTTAATGACTCAAGATCCAAATTCACCCTTTTATTTCAATTTTGGTGATCATCTCGGAATCGTTCTCGTCGCTGATTTCTTGAAAGGAGAAGAGAATGATTCCATATGGAAGAGGAATATAATTGATGTGCCTGATGTCAAGAAAATTACTTTGATAATGTTAGGTATCCATCCAATTAGGAATTTAGGGGGAGAAGTGATAAGAACAAGCAAAAGTCTAGTGCAAGAAATATAACAAATGCCGCATAAACTGGAGCAATAACTGGAGGTGATTATATAGGACCACTATATGAGTAAGAGGGAGCAAATAATTATGTTATTCTAGGTTTGATAGTGGAGCAATATATTCAGTTCTTGACTTTGCACAAAATAAAAAAGTTTGCTACTAAAATGGCCAATTTTGTTGGTAATGTAACATCAAATTCTTCCAAATTATGGATCATGGATACAAAGGCATCATACCACTTTACTTATTAAGATAGTTTATTAAAGCATGGTATATGTGTTATAGGAGAAAAATTATAATGTAGCATTACCTAACAAAATTTCAATAAGTCTAAAAGCAAAGGGGATTATAGACTTGACTTATGAAATTGACTTGAAAAAGGTTTTATACATGTCTCAGTTTGGATGCAATTTAATTTCGATAGGCAAATTGATTGAAGATCTAAATTGTGTTGTTTTTTCTGTCAATACATTTTTATTTGCAGGACCTGGCTACCATAACAAAGATTGGATAAGTTAAGCGTTGAAACGGGTTATATTAGTTCAAGGGAACTCAAGGTTCATAATGGAGAGTAGAGCATTCTCTTTGACAATGACCTCGAGAAGCCTTGATCTAGTTACATTGTGGCATCAACGAATAGGCCATCCCTCTTTTAATATTTTTCTTCCCGTTGAAACTTTATCTCATTTGCTAGTTGATTTGAATAAGTGTCGTGATGAGTGTTTAAAGGCTAAGCAAACCCAATTACCCTTTAATTTCAATAGCAAAAAAGCACTTAAAGTTTTCTATTTAATTCATTATGGTGTATGGGGTCCTTATATTATGGTGCATCGTATTTCCTTACTTTTATAAATGATTTTAGTAGAAGTACATGACTGTATTTGATGAAAACTAAGTGAGGTTTCTTATATCTTCTCATCCTTTTTCAAAATGATCATTATACAATTTAGTAAACCCATCAAAATGGTTATAATGGATAATGACATGGAATTTGGTGGAGGTCCCTTTGTTACTATCCTTATGGAGCATGACATTTTGCATAAAAAAAACTTACTTCCTTAACAAAATAGGGTTATGTAGTGTAAAGATAGACATTTTCATAATTTGGCTATAGCTTCATTTTCAAGGCAATTTATGTACCAAGCTTTAAAGGAAGTGTATTTTAGCAGCTACACATTTGATATATCTTACACCCACAACTTTAAATTTCAAAGTTCCATATGAAATTCTTTATCAAAGAAAACCTAATCTGAATCACTTGAGAACTATAGGGTGCTTATGTTATGTTCACCTAAAGGGATCTAAATAGGACAATTTCAACCAAGATTTTCGCCATATTTTCTTGTAGGATATTTTTTCATGTTATATGATCTAAAAGCTAAGAAGTTTATAGTATCAAATGATATGATACTTTTGGAGAATATATTTCCCTTGAAATTTTGAGTAATGAAAAAAATAATTTAATAATAGCTATTAATATGAATTATTACAAATAAAATTTTAATTATTTATTTTAATAAAATATAATAAATTTCAATAAATATTATATAAGAGATTAAAATAAAATTTATTTACTAGACTTATTTATAAAAATAATTTATCTTTAAATTTTGTAAACTCTATCGATTTGTAGAGTTTAATTTAATTTTTTACGTTTAATACGTAATCCTTAATGGGGAATATGTTAATGATGCTACCGTAATTTTTTATGACGCCGCACCTTGAGAGAAGGTAAAAGTTTTCAATTGATTTAGTGAGCTTGAGTTTGTTGAAGTTCCATTGGAAGCTTTAGTACACGAGTTGGTGGGGCTTGGTGGAATTTTATTTCGTTGTTTTAGTCCACATCAATAACCCAAAGATAGGGTAAATTAATTCGTTAGTTTTGAATAGAATTGACACTTTATTTTAAAAGTTAAAGAAATATCTCCCTAACTTCTAATCAACCACTAATGGAATCGTGGCCCGCCACGGACTGAATTCCATATGATGGAATTTTAGATTTTTAAGTTTCTCATCAATCGGTTTGATGCAACAGACCACCAACCAATTTAACTGCTTCTACGACTCTTACCACTCCTTCCCATCATAAGAAAGCATTGCACGAATGCTTCCTCCTCTTCGTCGAACCAAATCTACAACTGAAAAGAAAAAGGGTATATATATATATAGAAATATTCTTCTACTCTATTCCACTCCTTTCTTTGCTCGCACATGAAGTTGAATTGTCAACTTAAGAAAGGAAAAACTCTGTTCTAGTCATGTGAACTTAACTAGGAAGTTCTGTTTTGTGACGGCGAATTGGGTTCTTACTGATTTTCATGAGGTCCGTTGATCTCTCATTCCAACAAAGACGGAATTAATTGGAGACCCCAGAGGCAAAAAGCTATATCACTTGGAAAGTAACGGTGGTGTTTCTGAATTCTGATAGAGGGGCACTAAGTCAAGAGTGGGATTAGCCTAAGAGAAACAACAGAACAGAGCTTGCGACATCGACCAGTGAGCCGTCAAAGATGGGACCCAGATTGAGACGTTTGGACTAACGATCGACGTGGCCAGCAATGATGGTGGGTAAGTAATTGAATTTCATATGAATGGAAGTTGCTCATTCATACCTTCTATTCTATTTGTCATATTAATAATATGCGCGAGTTGCTCGTGGAAATGGAATCATCAAAATCATTAATTCCTTCGCACCATCAACCCATACTTGTAAAGCTCTTTCTTTCCACTATGGCTCTAATCTTTCCACACAAAAGTACTAGAGATAGATCTCTTTTGTTAAAACCAATTCCACAGTATTGCTTTTGAGCCAACATAAATATTCCATTGTGATATGCTAGGAGGAAAGGAAACCCATAATGCATTCGATAAAAGTTTCGTACCGAACTCAACCACTTATCACAGATATTACAAAACTATATACAACTTGATTTCTGTTTCTTTGTTGGGTATTTCGCTATCTCGTTTTACGATTACACATGGGTACGTGGTAGAGTTACTAGCTCATACTGACACATCGGATGCTCGGCCAGAAGCGGGGTTGACGCCTCTTGGTTGCCGTAGGAGTTCTGTGAGTGCCTGCGCCTGTCCACACAAACCATAACTACACTTTTAGTTACACAAGCTCACATATTCGAACCAAAAATAAAACCAAACACGCCTTACGCTTTGGCTACTTTATACTGTCAAACAATAAAATCCCACGTCCAAAAATTCCGGATATTCCCATTGGCAAATTGTATTGAAAAGAAGTGACTGACGTGGCCAATCATTTGAAAATTTGAAAATTATTTTTATTAAAAGAAACACATTCTGACCCTTGCCACGTCAGCAGCCACCGAGGGAACTACCGAAGAAATCAGAACATGGCTCACCTTTTGCTTTGCTCGGCTTGTGCCCGACTCCGACAACGCGACAAGCGGAGGTATCGCTCCCTCACGCGCCACCATCGCACGGTATACTGGATTGTCCTCGCATAACGCCAACAGTATTCCCACCGCAATCTCCTTCTGTTTTCTAGAACCGTCCTCGATTATCTCCACGAGAACAGGAATTCCCATTTCCTCCACTAGAGCCTTTCTCGCCTCCGGCAATGAAACCAATAGACTCAATATAAAAGCTGCCTTGTCCCCCATGTTTGACCCTAAGTCAACCATCAATTCCACCAACGGTTTCATGATTCCCGATTCGACGGCCTTAATCTTGTTCTCCGTCGCCGAACACAGACTGTATAAAGCAGTTGATGCGTCCTTTTTCGCACGAAATCCTCCGGTTTCTAGAAGACTCACGAGGGGGGGTATCGCCCCTGAACGTCCGATTACAGTCTTGTTCTCTTCTATTTGTGAAAGCCGAAAAAGCGCGCACGAGGCGTTCTCTTTCGTCGTTGATGTCCCTGTCTTCAGAGCCCAAACCAACGGCTTGATCGCTCCCGATGAAGTTATCAGTTCTTTGTTCTCGTCGCAGAGCGATAGGTTCAAAATGGCGGTGACTCCGTTCTCCTGAAGCTGTGCGTCCGGCGACGAGATTAGCGAAATCAACGGTTTAACTGCTCCAGCTTTTGCGATTTTGAGGCGGTTCTCTGGTTTGTTCTTGGCGAGGAGACGAATTTCCATTGCCGCTTGCTTTCGATCGTCAATCGAGCAGGATCCGAGATCCGATATGAGCTGTCGGATCACGTCTTCCGAATCCTCCGTCGCGCAGGCAATCAACAGACGCCGGCTCTCAGACGACGCCGACGTGAACTCGCCGGATCTGTCGCTGTTACAGTCGCTAAAAGCAGAGGAGTCGTCATTGATGCTCATGTCGTCAAAGGCCCGTCCCACATACTTACAATTCTCTTGATTCTCCTTCTCCATGTCTATGAATTCTTTCACAGCATCAATGGTTTTGAGGGGGAAATAAAAAGAAGAACTGTGGATTGATTAAGTTTCGGGTGGTAGAATCTGAATTGAGGTGTTCGTGTCGAACGTGATTAGGTTTGAAGGTCAAAGTGAGAGAGAGTAGACTAAGTAAGGAGAGAAGGGCATAAGAAGGGGAAAAGGTTACCCAAGATAAGTTAAGAGTCCTAGACAAAGAAGAGTGTGTGGGTCATACGAGGGTAGGCCGACACGTGTATTCTGTGTCTGAACGAAATCCTAATTCCTAATCTGGTGTAAGCACGTGCGAATGGTCTCTTTAAATGCGTGGATGGAAAGTTACACATCAAATATTCTATTTCAATTGCTCAGTTTCAATTTTATTTTATTAAATCTCATCCATATATTTATGTGGAGTTCAAGTAAATGTGTAGATGAGCTTTAATAAAATATGATAGAAACGTCATAAATGAAAACAAGAGATCTGATCCCTATAAGTTGAGTATTTGATAAAGGGGCTTTCAATTCAAAGCTAAGTCCGCCTTTCAAACTAAAATTAATTTCCTTTTATTTTTACGTTAGTGGCCGCAACTCAGTGATGTCTCATAGTACGTTTTGGTACGCCTACGTTCTAAGATCTTGTGCCAAGTTTGTACCATTGTTATGGAGTGTTTAGTTTGTTTGTTATTACTACACCTGGTCGGATCAATTATAAGGGGACATACATTATAGGTAAGGGTAGATCAGTTCAAGCATGGGCTTGGAATTGAGGTTGGGTCTGGACTTGAATTTTTGACTTAGGTATTTGGGTAATAAAGCTTCAAAACATGCTTAATATGTCCATATAAAGTAATAACTTATTTATAATCTTAAACAAACTTATAAGGCTATTTGCATATTTTTAAACAACAAAAAAGAGAGAAAAAATAATTATTTATTACCTAGTGGTTTGGTAAAAAGGGTTTCATGATCTGTCTAAGAAACACCCCCCCTCCTCTGTAATGACTTATGTCTTTAAGGTTCGAGGAAAAAACTTAAAATTTTGTCTTATGGTACTGTGACCATTTCAACGACAAAGATTAATCTGTCTTAGTATAAAAGAAAGGAGATGAATATGTTGAATTGTATATTTGATGATGAAAAGTGATATAATGTATTTATATAGGTAGCTCGCGCTGAATGAGCTGGGAAGAACTATAACCTAATCAGTTACTTTAGAATCTAATCAGTTAGAATCATAAAAGACTTGTAACTAATTACAACAACTCCTTAACTCCTTTAGCTACTTTTCCCTCCAGGCCAGCTCTTCATCTTGGCTAATGCTGAAGTTAAAGGCTTGGTAAGTAAATCAACAATTTGAAACCAAGTGTTCCCTTACAATGTGACAGTCGATATCAACATGTTTCATGTGTTCCTGAAAGGCACGATTGGCTGCTATATGAATAGTAGCTTGATTATCGCAGATCAAAGGTATAGGCAGGGTAGGATTAAGTTTAAACTCACCAAGGAGATATGTCAGCCATTTCAATTCACAAGAGGTTGTAGTCATAGCATGGTACTCAGCCTCTGTTGAACTTTTACTAACAATATTATGCTATTTGGATTTTCATGAAACCAGTGAGGATCCAAGAAATACACAGTATCATGTCATCGATCGTCGAGTAACTTTGCACCTCCTCCAATCGGAATCACAGTAAGCTTGCAAATCAAAGCCATTGTCAACTACATACAACAAACCCATAGAATCAGTACCCTTCAAGTATTTAACAATGTGCAAGGCTGTATCCATCTAAATTCTTGTGGGGCATTCATGTATTGACTCAATTGTTGAGTCACAAACGATATATTAGGCTTGGTAAAGCCTAGATGCAGCAACTTGCCCACTAACCTTTGATAACTACCTGGTTTATCATATAACTCAGAATCAGCAGTCAGTTGAACCCTTAAAGGAAAAGGATTGGTGACTAGTTTTGCATTCAACAATCCTGCATTTTGAACCAAGTCATGATTGTATTTCGTTTATGAAATTAATATCCCTTGTTTTGATCTAGCCAATTCAATCCCTAAAAAAAACTTGGCCTCTCCCATGTCCTTGATAGTAAAACAAGCATCCAACTGTTGTTTCACATCCTGGATTAGCTAGATGGAAATGCCTACAACAAGAACATCATCAACAGAGACTATAAGAGCTATAAAGTTTGTTGATGTATTTTTTGTGAAATGGTAGTAATCATGGATTGATTTCACAAATCGCATTTACAGAAGCTTATTAGTAAAAGTTTTGTTCTATTGTCTTCCTGCCTGTTTCAATCCATATGGTGACTTTGAAAGCTTACAAACTTGATTCTTATTTGCCTTGGAGTAGCCATCTGGAGGAAGCATGTAAATTTTCTCATTAATTGACCTATGCAAATAAGCATTGTTGATGTCAATTTGATGTATTGGCCATATATTCGAAGCTGTGGTTAACAAAAACCCTGACTGTGACTGCCTTGGTGACAAGGGAATAGCTATCATGATAATCAATGCCAAACTCTTGATCATATCCTCAAGCTATCAGCCTGGCCTTGTATCGAGAAACTGATCCATCAGGGGCATATTTAACCCTGAACATCCATTTAGATGTAACAACTCTCTTCCCTTTTGGCAGTGAAACCAAATGCTAAGTATGATTCCTCTCTAAAGCTTTTATGTCCTCCTGCATTGTTTTGATCCAAATTGGGTCTGCCTTTGCCTCATGGTACGTTCTTGGTTCATGGATCTTTGTAATATTAGCAAGGAAGGCAGAGTAAGTATCTTGTACTGAAAAACATCTGTGGAAGCATCAATATGACTCTGATTAATAACAAAATTTGATAACCAAGCTGGTGGTGTGCTTGGTCTGCTTGAATGTCTTTGCATAACAACTTAAGTTATAGGTTGCTGTGGTAAAGTTATTTCAACAGAAGGAATGCCATTTTTTGATATATGAGAATTCGTATGAGATAACTCTGAGAATTGTGGAATTTGCTATACATCCATATGAATATGTGAACCATGAAGATCATTATTATTAGCAAATTTTAAATATGTTGTCTCCTGTTGAGATATCTGCATTGAATCAACATTAAAACTGTTAGGTAAAACAGTGGTTAGTTAAAGATCATTCTCATCTTGGTGAGTGTAACTGGACAGATAAGGAATTGCTCCTCATAAAATTTCACATCTCGAGACACACCAATCTATGTGTTTCCATATTGTAAATTTTTTCCCTTTCTATCTTGGAGACCTCCCAAGTACACCCCTAGAAAAGCCTTGCTATCAAACTTATCTTTGTGAAGATTGACATTCATCGCATAACCTAAACAACCAAAAACCTTAAACTGAGTATAATCAGGTATTTTTTTATACAAGACCTGATGATGACTCTTCCAATTTAACACTTTGGTTGGTGTTACCCCAAAATTTGGTTGGCAGATTAGCTTGTTTCAATAAAGCCCTGTCAATAGAAAATAAAAACTTGTGCCTTTTCTCAACAACCCGTTTTATTGTAGGGTATAGGTGCATGTTTTCTGGTGAATTACACCATATTTGTGCAAAACAAGTTATGTATTACTCCCAACGAACTTTGTCCCATTATCAGTTCAAATTTTCTTGACATGTACATTAAACTGTGTGCAAACTAGCTTGAGAAACCCTTCAATCAAATGAGCAACTTGATCCTTACTCCTAAGCAAAATTATCCAAACAACTCTAGTGAAATCATCCACAATGGTTAACATATAACTATCACCAGTTAAAGATTTTCGTTTATATGGCCCCCAACAGTCAATATGCAACAATTTAAAAGGTTTTGTTAACTGAATATTGTTGTTACAAAAAGGCTTTCTAGCTTGCTTTACCTTGTGACAAGTATCACAAACAACCAGCTTATTCAAATGAGGAAAATTACAAACATGCCTTAATTTTTCCTTGGGCATATGACCTAATCGCTTATGCTAGAGCTTAACACTGCCTTTTAAGCTATTACTACCAGTAAAAATAGCATAAGAAGTACTACCAAATTGCTGCAATATTGAGGGATCAAATGAGGACTGAGTAATGCAATATAAACTATTGATCAACATCCCAACTGCCACCACCTCTTCATAATTCTGGCATTACAAAACATAATTAATAGGCAAGAAATACACATTAAAGCATTGATGCCCGAGTAATTTGCTAACTGATAGCAAGTTATGCTTAAACTGAGGCATATAAAGCACTCGTGATATTTTGAACCCTGAATTGAAAATCACATCTCTTATGTGAGTCAAAGTTTTGATTGAACCATTTGGAAGGTATACATGCTTAGGAAAATGTAGTTTTTCAAGATTTTTCATATGAGACAATGAATTGCTCATATGTGTTGTTGCCCCTGAATTTACGATCCATGGTTCAAAAGTCATGGAATTAGAATTGGAATGAAACTTATCTGCATAGGCTCCTACAAATGCTATGAAATCAGCACCACTTGATCCACAGTCTTGTATCATCTTTCCCTTTAGAATTTTCTAATCCTCTTTCTACACCATTAGTTGTATGGCTTGGTTTCAATTTTGCTCCATATCTGACTCTGAATCTGACTCTTCCAATGGTATACATACTTCATGAGTCTTATTTGCTTGAACTGCAGATTTACCATGTCTTATGAACTTTCTGCCTTTATACCATTCAAGGTAACCATTCAACCTGAAGCATTCTGATCGTTCATGTCCCCCTTTCTTATAAAATGTACAATATTTGTCTCTTTATTCTTGCTTGGCTTGGTGTTTTTCTTCTTATTGTTATTATCAAAGCGATTATTCTGAAATTTGAAAGTTGAGGCAGCAGTATTGGCAAAATCATTTTGTATTTCCATAGTTGCATCTCTTTGTTTCTCAATCCTTAAAAGCATCGAATAAGCCTTACGTACTGATGGAAGAGGATCCATGAGTAAAAATTGATCCCTACCATGATCGAATTCAACATTTAAGTCTGAAAGAAATTGCATTAATTACTCTTCTTGACAAATCTCATGTGCTATAATTTGTGAGCCTCCACATCTATATGTTGTCGTAGGTTTCAGCACATCATATTCATCCCACATTCTTTTAATTTTGTTGAAAAAATCCACAGTGGAAATATTTCCTTGCCTTGATCCATAAATTCCCTTCAAAGATGAAAAATGAGAGGGCCATTACTTTCTCCATACTTTTGTTCAATTTCTTTCCACAATTCCTTGGAGGAAGGAGCAAACAAAAACACATATGCCAATTCTCTTGATAAAGAATTTATGATCCAAGAAAAAACTAAATCATCATATTCTTTCCACTGTGCAAACTCATCTAAATCAACATCTGGCACATTATCCTTTAAAATGAAACATTATCCTTTTTGCACTGAATGCTAACAATATAGATCTTTTCCACAAAATGAAATTCTTTCCATTTAACACTGAACTCACAAGGATCAAACCTGGATTGTCGCTATTTGTTGATTGGTGATTTTATTGTGGTGTTCCTAGTGTGATATATGTAGTATCTTCAACAAATGGATCTGATCTTTGATCCACATTTCTGGTTCTTTCCTCCTCATTAGATTTGGATCCTTCTTCTTGTGTTTGCAAAACTTGAGCATAGCTCCTTCTAACCATGGCTTATCTAAGCTTTTGAATGAAAACACACGGAAGAAAATAAATGTGGTTTGGATCGAGCAATGAGCTCTGATACCATATAAAAGAAAGAAGAAGAATTTGTTGAATTGTATATTTGATGATGAAAAGTGATACTATATATTTATACAGCTAGCTCGTACTGAATGAGCTGGGAAGTACTAAAATCTAATATGTTACATTAGAATCTAATATGTTAGAATCATAACAGACTTGTAACTAATTACAACAACGCCTCAACTCCTTTAGTTACTTTTCCCTCCATGCCAGCTCATCTAACAAATATGCTAATTATGATTGCATTCCTGCACTTAGTAACCATCTAATTATTTAGTGAGTGTCTGAAAATACAAGACAAATTTTATAAGAGCGTTAGGCTCTGTGGATGACTATAAAACGACATTTATTTTAAGGGTTTGAAGGACGTCATGAGTTTTAAACATTTTATTGTAGCTTATCCCATAGGCCCTTTTTGTTCACTCATAACGATAAGAACAAACCACTTTCGAATTCGATTTTGTTCCTTTCCCCATTGCCGATTAGTTAAGACTCGAGGTTTAAATAAGTTTCTAATGAATATTGATTATTCATGTAGCATCCCACTCTTATAGGGCATATTCTCGAACATACCGATGGTATTTGAGAACATATTCTACGAGAGTGGTACGTTAGGACAGTCAAACAAGCTCAATACAAATTTTTCAAAGCATCACACGCATCAAATACGTTTTAAACATATCAAAATCATTCACGACCTATATCATTTATAACCACATCAAGAGCAAATCAATTATCCATTTGACTATTTCATTTTACAAAACGCTCCCAGTCATAAAGTCATTACATAACATAATTTTTCATATACAAATGGTATAGTATTTGTGAAATACACTCTTTAATACTTGACAGAAGACATATGCAATTGTGAACTGATCCCGACCTCTATCTCTTATTCGATTGCAGTGGTTATACTCCAATTTGTCTAACTGGGTATTCCTTGAACCTGAAAAATAACGTTACAATTTTGGTGAGTTTTGCAAACTCAGTAAGTGAACCATCCTCGATGACTCACTCATATCATATAACATAAATAGTTCACAGACAATTAACATTATCACATAAGACACATCACTTCAATCATCATATAACATCAAACATCATCTTTGTTCGCTTATTTCATATTTCACATTTCACATTTAGAATCATTCAAACTATTTATTTCGATCATTTGAACATACATATCAAATGTATATGAAATTCACATCTGACCTACTTTCAGTTGTTACTTTGTTATGACCAAGTGCCTTTAACTGTCCCGTATCTATTATGGATACCGAGCTTATTGATAATTGTTTCGTATTCGTTGGAGATACCGAGCTCATTATACATAGTGAGCTTTTGGCTCTTAATCACATTCTGAGCTTTAAGCTCTTTTTCAGTGGCTACTCCGGTCATAACTGCCTTTATCTTATCATGTATATCATGTAATGAAATACATCACATGTATTCAATCAATCATTTGTGTTCAATTCTTCATATTCACATTCATATTTTTCCTCGGACCTAAATCTGACATTCAACAATTAAGTACACTTATTTCTTTCTCATTCACATTCAATGAAGCACTTCTAATACATTCACATTTTATCAAACTCTTTGGACTATTAATGTCCAAAAATCAACACATTCACATCAGTAATAATTTAGTACGGAAATTTAAAATAATAAACAATTTATGTGAGACCATCTAAGTCGACTCACGGTATGCTCCATATTAGCATTTGCTTCTATGATCCGGAAACGTCTGGACACTAACCTTCAATCCTGTGTATCAACTTCATGCAATACACACATTGTACATACATTACTAATTTGCACAATCATATAAACATTCAATTATACACATACGTATATGTGTAACGTATAATACATGCTGAATTCGACTATTCCGGGTATGTTTCTTTAATCTCATATCTCAATCACTTAAACAATTTCACTTGTATATGTCTAACTTGCACTTAGGTTCGTAGCTCAAAGAATTTAGTTATTCTATTATCACAATTCAATCATTCATCATTTCTTTTCTAGCATTGTATGATCACATAATATTCAAGTTCTCATTCATTCATACTCAATACACATTACTCATCTCCTTAAAATCACACTAGCCATTATAAGATCACTTTCATTTCCATGACATGTCCAATTTTCTAGATTTTTGTATACTTAATGTATAACAATCCATTCTTAAGTTATAACCTCAATTTTTTCCCTAAACATATCACACATTTAATCACTTAATCCATCATCAAACTAGGTTCATTTCAAATTTAATTTAAACCTAAATACATCATAGGAAAGCACCTTAGCATTTGTTGTTTCAGACATCCCACAAAAGAAGGAGAATTCATGTTTTTGGTCATTCCAGACCCTGCCTCCCCATGATCGTGACAGAAACAATTTCTTCTACACACGAACGTGGGATGGGTGTCACGATCATGGCCTACCCCATTTTTCTAAACTTTTCTAAATTTCTCACTCTTTCATACTATTCTTAACACCTCTTATATATAGTCTATCTTTTCTACTTCATTTCCTTTTCATTCTCGTCTCCGTTTTAACTTAAAAACATCCATCAAACACATCATAAATCATTGTTCATCTTATATTAAAAAACAGGACAGCTAAGCATCCATGCATTCATAAATGTTTCAGCACATTTTATCATCATCATTCACATCTTCATTTTATCTTTAAACTAACACCCAAGTTCTTCTTATTTCAAGAACATAACTTATCATCTTTGTTAACATAACTTTCACTTTCATTATACCCTTAATTCACAAATTATAACAACTCATCACTCTTGGTTTTCATACTCTCAAAATAGGACACGAACACATGTATTCATCCATCAATTTACTGCACTCATCTTATACACAAATTAGGTCATATACACATCTTTTCTTTTGTCAACTATCAACTCTCATTCAAACACAATTTCATTATTAATCATTCATAAAACAATACATAATCTATCATTTATCATTATAAGAAAACAGAACATCACTAATTATTCATGTCTTCATCAACATATCATCACTCTTCAACTATCATTTTTTTATGATCATTAAATCTAAAAAACATCTCTATATCAACTTATGAATTATTATTCATCATAAATGCAAAAATAAGAAATCTATATGCTCATTTCTTCACTCACGTTTCAACATATGTTCATCACCATTTTATAGTCTATCAACTTCTAACTATCATCAAAATATTTCTCTTTAACACAACCTATAAGAGCATCAAGATACTTACTTTTTTTAGCTCCCAAGCTTCTTCAACTCGCGTAAACCCTAGCTTTTAAAACATCATACGATCAACACCATTTTAGGAATGAAAGATTGGGCTTTCATCATCAAAGTGGAGACAACTAAATATTTGGAGTCGCTAGATAAAGGATGTTTGTAAAGCTTAACGTTGATGGTTGGAGAGAAGAGAGTGTCGTGTAGAGAAGAAAGCAACGAAGAAGATGAAAGCATTTACCCAAATGAAAGACAAATTAAAGATGTCTTGCAAATTGAGTTAAAGAATTGGAGGTGAGATGTGACAAGGCAAGTGACACTTGTCACTTGCCACATGTCACCACCTTGTGGTTTCCAATGAGTCCTTTTTAATAACCAGTCCATTAGTCTCCAATTTCTAATCCAATTGTCTCCTAATTTTTTATGACACTTGTCATTAAATCTTAATTTCACTTATCAATAATTTCTATTGCCATTTATCAATTGCTTTGTCACTTAGCATTTTTTCTAGTCCAAAAATACTCATAAATATTAGAAATTTCTCAAATTTCTACCGAAAATTTTAATTCAATATTTATACTCACCAAATCAATTTTCAAAACATAACATTCACTGTTCACATCATAATCACATTAAAATCATTTATACCCGAAAAATGTCAAATGAGTGCATAAACAATCATTGTAATGTGTGTAAATATCAATAATCATGTATGTGTATACTAATATTATACATGAGTATAAAATGCATTTTTCTAATCTCTCATTGTTATTTCTTATTTACAGAAATCTAGGGTTCTAACCTTTAGTATAGAAACGGGATGTTACAATTCTTCCCCTTAATAAATTTTGTCCTCGAAATTCTTACCTAATTGTTCAAAAAGGTAAGGGGTATTGTTTCCTCATATGCTCCTTTGTTTCTCATGTAACTTCTCCACTTGACTATTTTATTCCAACTGACTATTGTCGGTGGAATCACTCGATTTTTCATTTGCTTACTCAGATACCCCATTATCATAACTGGTTCCTCCATATTTCTTAGATTACTCGCAAATTTCATTTCCTGTGTTGATAACACCTATGTCGGATCATACCAATTTTTTCTAAACATACTCACATGTAACACATTGTTAATATGAGACATCTTTGTTGGTAATACTAACTCATAAGACAATGGTCCTATTCTCTCAATAATTTCATATGGACTAATACATTTCAGCCTAATTTATCCTTTTTACGGAACTTCTGTCTATCTTGAGTCACTTAATTTCTACTACAGATTCATTTCACTTATCAAAAGCATCTCGAATCAATTCTGACCTTCAACCATTCTTAGGCCTTCTTCATCACAATATAAAGGCGGACGATTCTTTCTATCATATAACGCCTCATACAGTACCATACCGATACTACTGTGATAATAATTTTTATAATCAAATTCTATCAAAACTGTATATTATCCCATGCTCCTAGGAACTCCAAAACATAAGCTCTAAACATATCTCCAACAGTTAAGACTGTTGGCAAATCACACATTTAGTTACACATTCAACCACTTGTTTCCTCATCCTTGGCCGCTAAATGTTATTTCAGCATATTACTACCAAAATGTATAGTATAAGCCGCTATATATGCTTCCTCTAAAAATCTCTTTTTTCAATCATCTGTATCGAGTACACATACTTCTCACTTCAACCATAAAGTATCATTTTTTTTCCAATTCAAACTCAAATTTTGGATTCATTTTCAATTTCTCAATAAGATTCACAAATTTTGAATCCTCAATTTGGGCTTTTCTAATCCTTTCATGAAAAATTGATCTTAAATTCAATATAGCTAATGATACTTCATTTTGTCCCAAATTCAACTCAACATTCTATGTTCTTCATTTCACTTGGTTTGGTAACCTCAATATCTAAATTTGTGCTATACTGCTATTGGATTTTCTGCTTAATATATTAGATACAACACTAACTTTACTAGGATAATACTCATTTGTACAATCATAATCTTTAAATAACTCTATCTATTATCTTTGCCTCATTTTCAACTCTTTCATATTTAATAATTACCTCAAACTTTAATGATCTATATATATATATCCAAAATGTTTCACCTTACATATAATGTCTCCAAAATTTTCAAAGCAATTATTATTGCAGCTAGTTCTAAATCATGTACCAAATAATTAACTTATGAGACCTTAACTGTCTCGATGTATATATAATTACTTTATTATGTTGCATCATATTACATCCTAATCTCTAGTGTGAAACATCATTATATACTACATAATCTCCAAATCTAGATGGAATGTCTAACACCTGTATTGTAACTAGTTGGTGTTTTATTTCCTCAAAATTCTTTTTACATTCATCAGTCTATCTAAATGGCATATTCTTCCTCAAAAGTTTTGTCAAGGGGCTAAGATCAGTAAAAATTGACAACCCCTGTAATATCCAGCTCATCCTAGAAAACTCCAGATCTCATATATATATATATTATTTCTCACTTCATTAATACCTCAATTTTCTTTTGGGTCTACCTATATGCCCTACTCAGATACTATATAACCCAAAATACTACTTGATCAAGCCAAACTTCACTTTTACTAAGCTTGGCATATAATTTTTTTCCCCTTATAATATGTAAGATTAACCTCAAGTGTTCAAAACGTTCTCTTAACTTTTCAAATATACTCAAAATATCATCTAGTGATCATGGTCACTAATTGATCCAAGCAAGGTTGGAACACTTTATTCATTAATTTCATGAAAACTGTCGGGGGCATTTGTCAACCCAAACAGATATTGCCAAAAGCTCAATGTTCCCATAACTAGTTCTCGAAATTCTTAAGTAACTAGTTTCTGAGATGGGGTAATGTTATCTTTTTTTTTTCAATCTCCCAATTGACTTCTTTTCTCGAATGATTTTCTCCATTCATTTGATTTTCTCTAATTTCTTATCGACTTATTCTAATGTCTGACCATTCTTACTAGTTTCTCCACACATTTTAATTTATTTACAAGTCTCAATTTGTCCAAACACAGACATCAAATCTAACTTATACATTTTGAATATGCTAGTATAGAGTATATTATAGACCTAAGTTCCTTTAGCAATAATAACATCTTCTCCAATTCATGAATCTAATAACATAGTTGGGCTGCTTTACATCAAATTGAATGCATGCACTCCTTGTAGCATAATCAATTTCTTATGCCTGAGTCCCATTTCTAAATAACTCCAATATTCACTTCTAATTTGGTCAATAGTCATGCATTCCTGGTTATGGAACATTTGATTTACATGATATCATTCGATGAAAGTCTCTATCAAAAGAAGATTTCTCTCCTTAACCATCTGTACTCTTTACATAAATCTTATCAATCGACTATATTCATCATTGCTTTTCAGTCGCTCTTAATACCTCAATAAGATCAATTTTAACTATTTATGATATCTCAATAAGATCAATTACTATCATACCTTATATGATCAGAATATTCTTTATAATAAAACTCAGTGAAGCAATAAACACATTCATTTACTCTTATACTTTGGTATGTACCATCAGAATCATTACGTCTTATCTAGAGATGTGTTCTTGACAAATTACCAATTAATATCGTATGCCAATGATACCTTAATCTCAATTGATTCTAGATAACATTTCTTTCTCTGTGCCTACCCATGATTGTGATGGACCTTCCTACGATCGTGACAGAAGCTCGTGGCACAATCGTGACAGAACCAAATAATCTCGACCACGATCATGGGGACTATGCCACGATCGTGCCCTGCTTCTTTTTCCTTCCTTTTTCCTCAAATTCATCACACATAGTAACATCATTTACACTTTTAATCTATCCTTCATTGATCACTATAAATGTTTTCATGTGCTACTCTGAGTCATCTCAGAATTTTAACTATGGGAACTATGACTAAAGAATATTCAATGGGTCAAAGATCACTCCCTATACCATCTCCAAGCATATAATATATAAGTGCTTAATAAAATCACTTGTCAAGGTAATCATATTACCATATATGCACTCACAATAACAAATTAACTTAACCTTAAGGACTTTCACATATATCGCTATCATTTATCTCATATTCCAATTATCATTTATTTCATCTTACATATATACATTCTCAATCAATTCAAAATTATAGAAGCATAACCAGCATGAAGTTCTAATCTCAACTCTACCGACATATTCTTATACTAAATCATAAACTCTTATAATATTAATCAAGCAATCTTTTCAATTCTAAGTTCAAGCTCTCATGGTCATAGAAAATTTTGTTTTCTTTCAACTTTACTTGTACACTTTAAATCTTGTCATTTATACTATATCTCTACTTTCCTCAATCAATCCATGACAATGTATTCACATCTATATCACATTCAAGGATATATCACCACAATACAATATTGATGTCATATTCGATGATACATCTACCCATACAAATGTATTGAATCTTTTCTAACATATCAAATCATGTAGTATTTCTTATTTCTAGATATCCACAACTTTCATTTTCTTACACTTTAATAGATTATCATTCTTCTCATTGCTTCTAATAGCTCAAACTCTTAATGAATATTCATGCGTGTGACTTATGTAAATGCGACTCAGACTGGGGATCAGTTGCCATTGCATGCTATGATATGTCAAAAATGCATGTGCCTTGATACATACTTTGAAAAATGCCCATGTAAGATTCTGAGCCTAGGCTCTGATACCAAATTGTAGCATCCCACTCTTATAAGGCATATTCTTGAACATACCAATGGCGAGGGTGGCACGTTAGGACAGCCAATCAAGCTCAATACAAATTTTTCAAAGCATCACATGCATCAAATACGTTTTAAGCATATCAAAATCATTCACGGCCCATATCATTTATAACCACATCAAGAGCAAATCAATTATCCATTTGACCATTTCATTTTACAAAACGCTTTCAGTTATAAAGTCATTACATAATATAATTTTTCATATACACATGGAACAATATTTGTAGAATACACTCTTTAATATAAAAAATTGACGGAAGACATATGCAGATGCGAACTTATCCCGACCTCTATCTCTTATTCGATTGCAGTGGCTATACTCTAATTTGTCTAACTGGGTATCCCCTAAACTTGAAAGACAATGTTACAATTTTGGTAAGTTTTGTGAACTCAGTAAGTGGACCATCCTCGATGGCTCACTTATATCACATAACACAAATAGTTCACAGACAATTCACATTACCACATAAGGCACATCACTTCACTAATCATCATATAACTTCAAACATCATCTTTGTTCACTTATTTCATATTTCACATTCAGAATCATTCAAACTATTTATTTCGATCATTTGCATATACATATCGAATGTATATGAAATACATATATGACCCACTTTCAGTTATTACTTTGTTGTGATCGAGTACCTTTAACTGTTCCATATCTATTGTGGATATCGGGCTCATTGATAACTGTCCCGTATTTATTAGGATACCGGGCTCATTATACATAGTAAGCTTTTGGCTCTTAATCACATTCTGATCTTTAAGCTCTTTTTCGGTGGCTACTCCAATCATAACTGTTTTTATCTTATCGTGTAATGAAATACATCACATGTATTCAATCAATCACTTGCGTTCAATTTTTCACATTCACATTCACATTTTTTTGGGACCCAAGTCTGGCATTCAACAATTAAGTTGAGTACACTTATTTCTTTCTCATTCACATTCAAGGAAGAACTTCCAATACATTCATATTTTATCAAACTCCTTATACTATTAATGTCCAGAAATCAACACATTCATATCAGTAATAATTCAGTATGGAAATTTAACAGAATAAACAATTTATGTGAGACCATCTAGGTTGACTCACAGTATGCTCCAGATTAGCATTTGCTTCCATAATCCAGAAATGTCTGGACGCTGACCTTCAGTCCTATGTATCAACTTCATGCAATACACACATTACTAATTTGCACAATCACATAAACATTCAATTATATACATATGTATATGTGAAATGTATAATGTATCCTGAATTCGACTATTCCGAGTATGTTTCTTTAATCTTATATCTCAATTACTTAAACAATTTCACTTGTATATGTCTAACTTACACTTAAGTTCATAGCTCAAAGAACTTAGTTATTCTATTATCACAATTTAATCATTCATCATTTCTTTAGTTATTCTATTATCACAATTCAATCATTCATCATTTCTTTTATAGCATTATATGATCACATAATATTCAAGTTCTCATTCATTCTTACTCAATACACATTACTCATCTCCTTAGAATCACACTAGCCAATAGCAATTATAAGATCACTTTTATTTCTATAGCATCTCCAATCTTCCAGATTTTTGTATACTTAATTTCTATAGCATCTCCAATCTTCTAGATTTTTGTATACTTAATGTATAACAATCCATTCTTAAGTTATAACCTTAATTTTCACCCTAAACCTATCACACATTTATTCACTTAATTCATCATCACCTAGCATTTGTTGTTTCAAACATCCCACAAAAGAAGGAGAATTAATGTTTTTGGCCATTCCAGATTGCCGCCTACCCCATTTTTCTGCATTTTTTCATATTTCTGACTCTTTCATACTATGCTCAATACCTCTTATATATAGTTTATCTTTTCTACTTCATTTCCTTTTCATTCTTATCTCCATTTTAACTCAAAAACATCCATCAAACACATCATAAATCATTGTTCATTTTATATTCAAAAACATGACATCCAAGTATCCACGTAGTCATAAATGTTTCAGAACATTTTATCATCATCATTGACATTTTCATTTTATCTCTAAACTAACACTCAAGTTCTTCTCATTTCGAGGACATAACTCATCATCTTTGTTAACATAACTTTCACTTTCATTATGCCCTTAATTCACAACTTATAACATCTATATAACGACTCATCACTCTTGGTTTTCATACTTTCAAAACAGAACATAAACACATGTATTCATCCGTCAATTTACTGCACTCGTCGTATACACAAATTAGGTCATATACACATCTTTTCTTTTTTTAACTATCAACTCTCATTCAAACACAATTTAATTATTAATCATCCATAAAACAATACATAATCTATTATTTGTCATTATCAGAAAACAGAACATCTCTAATTATTCATGTCTTCATCAATATATCATCACTCTTTAACCACCTTTTTTATGATCATTAAATCTAAACAACATCTCTATATCAACTTATGAATTATTATTCATCATAAATGCAAAAACAAGACATCTATATGTTCATTTCTTCACTTATGTTTCAACATATGTTCATCACCATTTTATGGTCTATCAACTTCTAACTATCATCAAAATATTTTTCTTTAACATAACCCATAAGTGCATCAAGATACTTACTTGTTGTAGCTCTCAAGCTTCTTCAACTCACGTAAACCCTAGCTCTTAAAACATCATACGATTAACACCATTTTAGGAAAGAAAGGTTGGGCTTTCATCATTAAAGTGGAGATAAGTAAATATTTGGAGTAGCTAGTTAAAGGATGTTTGCAAAGCTTAACGTTGATCGTTGGAGAGAAGAGAGTGTCTTGTAGAGAAGAAAGAAGAGAAGACAGCAACGAAGAAGATAAAAGCATTTAGCTAAATGAAAGACAGTTTAAAGATGTCTTGCAAATTGAGTTAAAGAGTCGGGGGTGAGATGTGGCAAGGCAAGTGACACTTGTCACTTACCACATGTTACCACCTTGTGGTTTTCAATGGGTCCTCTTTAATAACAAGTCCATTAGTCTCCAATTTCTAATCCAATTGTCTCCTAATTTTTTATGACACTTGTCATTAAACCTTAATGTCACTTATCAACAATTTCTATTGCCATTTATCAATTGTCTTGCCATTTGGCATTTTTCCTAGTCCAAAAATACTCATAAATATCATAAATTTCCCAAATTTCTACCAAAAATTCTAAATCAATACTTATACTCACCAAATCAATTTTCAAGACATAACATTCACTATTTACATCATAATCACATTAAACTCATTTATACCTAGAAAATATCAAATGAGTGTATAAATAGTCATTGTAATGTGTGCAAATATCAATAATCACGTGTGTATGCTAATATTATGCATGAGTATGAAATACATTTTTCTAATATCTCATTGCTATTTCTCATTTACAGAAATGTAAGGTTCTAACCCTTATTATGAAAATGAGATGTTACAGTTCATATCTTGTTTATAGGCTTAAAAGTGTCAACATTTCTTTAATTTAGCTTTTAAAATGAACCGTGTAAATATTTTTAATTTATTTCTTTGAAAAATCTTCAAATAAGGAATTTTATTTCATAATTCAAAGTGCATCTTCTCCTCTCTCTTTTTTTTAATATTAATGGTTTCTCTTTAATCATTTTGAACTAATGAAAGCCTTAAGGAGACTGAATCTCCATTATCACATCCGCACCCATTAAAGATGTGTTTATTTTTTAACTGAGTTTATATATGTATATGTATATATGTCTTATGATAATGAAAATGTTGATTTTGGCAAGTAATCTTTTTAAGGATGACTTTTTAGATAAAACAATGATTTTTATCAATGTTTTAAAAATTGGACCGGACATTGAATCTGTCAAATAAAAGGTTTAAGTTTTCAAGGTTTGACCGATATTAAATCGTTACAAAACCAATATATAATAAATAAGAAGTAAAAATTATAAGAATAAATAATGCCTATTAATATATAATAAATCTAAAATTTAGCCTAAGATTGAATCTAACATAAATTTTTAAATCAAATTAAAAATAAAAAATATTTTATGTTGTTTATTTAAAGACTCGTAAAAGTTGAAGTATGTTTAAAGAAAGTCCTTTAAATTAACTTCTTTTTCAATGTCCTTTAAACATACTTTTTTATAGTTTAAATATTATTTTAACACATTATTAAATTATCTTAAGCAAAATTACTTATATGTACTAATTAATAATTCAATTTAATAAGCAAATTCATGATAAAAATAATAATTAGTTTTTAACAATAATAATTTTAAAAATTTTAATTAAAATATAAGGAGATAAATAAAGAACCTAAATTTTGACAAATATAATTTATTAGTGAAATTAAATAAATTTAGCATTTTTAAGGATAAAAATAGAAATTTATATTTTAACAATAATAATTTAAACAAAATTTTAAATTAAAATGTAAGGAGATAAATAAAGAATATAAACTTTTAAATATATAATTTATTGATTAGAATTTGTGAGAATTGAAAAGAAAAAATTGATTAAAAATTGAAAAGATTTATGAAATATACCCATTAAATCTCAACTTTCCTACATCAATAATGTATTTTACCACAACGTAAAAACTTAGTCGGTTTCACTTGGAAGAAATTGGTGGTGGGTCCCGTATGTATGGTGGGTCTCACATGTTCTTGTTGTTTGTTAAAGGAGAGAGGAGGACCCACAACAACCACCGTCCCGCAGCTTTGTGGCCAGTTTCCTCCCCTCCCGCAGCATGCTACCGTGGACTTATCCCGACCCCTCAGTGCCGAGGAAATCAGGGACGCGTTCTTTCATATGCATCCTCATAAAGCTCCAGGATTTGATGGTTTTAC
>JAOTAY010000006.1:5139272-5155982 GCA_025629805.1 Erythroxylum baracoense
GAGTATTATTAGTTCAAGTATCTTATGTATTTTGGGATTATGAGATATGGATGTATTGTGGTTTGAAATGCCTTTATAGCTTTGTGAAAACTCTTATCTTTTGATGTTAATGAATTATGAATTATGTATAGATGAATTTGAGTGGACTTATGAATGTGCGTATGGATAAGATTGAGTTAAAATTTGGTATACTTGAAATAACTATTGATTAGAGATGATGAATTTTGAATAGGAATTGTGGTTACATATAAGTAAGATATGTTATGGTATAAAAGCATGAAAATGAATCAATAATGGTTAAGGTGTTTTTCATTAGATTACGCCCACGTTATGGTAATAAGCTCATGGTTTATGACCTCTGAGTTGGACTCTGGAAACGGGGCCTAACATGTTTGGTATCAGAGCAAGCAGGAGTTAGACTCCGAAAACGGGGTCTAACAAAAACACTAGGTTGCATACAGGAAATATGGTGGAAACGCAGAAGCTAGTGCACACAACAATCTAATGGATTAAAAAATTCTTCCTAGCCAAAGAAAATCATATTAAGCTTAGTCCATACATGAGGAAATTCTGGAATATGTGATATAGGATTCACATTCAGATTACCAGGAATCATAAATTTTTAGATCTTCATTTACTCTTTCTATTTTGGAGTTGCACTTTTGATGTCTGCTAACATGATGTATTCTTTTGTCCAGCTTAGGTTGAGATAATACAAATTTCTGCCAACATGTTGTATTCATTTGTCAAGCTTAGCTTGAGATAATACAAATTTCTTTATCTTTTTAAAAAATAAAAATTTTTAAACATTACTAAATATTAAATCTAAGTTAACTTTTTGTTTAAATATTAAGATTGAAATAGTCCATTTTATCTCAAATTATTTGGTTCATCATTACATAGGTGAATTTCATTGTTGAGATAACTATCCAATTATAATATAACTTCATATTGCCCCAATTGATTAGTCAAGTGCAAAACATCTCTCAATTACATAAGTTTTTAATGATGGGGCTAATTTATGAGGGTATTACTAAATAATTGTGTTGGTTTATGCCCTATAACCAACGAATTGGTTGTAGTTTTAGTAATATAAATTTTTTTGAAAAGTAAAGGTTATCATTAAAAAGATATTATATACCAAAAATAGCACCCTAAAAGTGCTAGTATAATACAAAAGATTAGTTACAAAAGAAACGTTATTGATTTCCATTCTCATTCTGTGAGATGTAGTATAATGCCCATCTCCGTTTAATAATTGTTGTAAGGTTATCAACTATACCTCTAGCTAACAGGATTAGACGAATATGTAATGTAATCTATTGAAACAACAACTCTTCACTTTTGCTTTGTTTTCTAAAAACTTTGCAATTATGTTGTTTCCAGATATGGTAAGTCATAGAGGCCTAACTAATCTTAAGTACTTTATAATCCGCATGACTTTCCATCTTAATTTTCACCAACCAGTTAATCGTTTCCTCTAATGTATCTATTGGTCGATTAATATTCAACAATGTATGCAACCAACTCCGTATCTTTTTTGTATACCTGCAATGAATCAAAATATGTTCCAAATTTTCCAACTCTATGTTACAAAGCTCACACATCAATGAGTTAATAGGAAACTTGATTTTATCCTTCGTACGTAATCCACCATTTATTCCCATCCATATTATAAAGGAGTATGATGGTCTTATGTCCATATCTCACATTAATCTCATCCATTGTACTCTTGGTTGTATTTCTTTCTGCAAAAGGAGTTTACAAGCTTTGGTATTGAACTTTCCAGAGTTAGCAACTATCCATAACACTTCATCCTGTTCCGTTTGATTGCATCCTAGTGCTTGAATTAATATAATCTCTGCTCCCCTAAAATTGTGATATGGCGAATTTTGTGGAACATCAGGCTCTCCATCCATTCCCTTATGCACAAAATGTTCCTTAGAATTCCGGACATGCCCTGCTTATACTTCGGAGTCCATAAGCTATCATTTTTAATGAATACCTTATATATCCATTTCACCCAAAGGTCCTCCTTTTTGCTGCACAAGCACCATAAGTTCTTTACTAGACAAGCTATATTAATCACCCTTGTAGAATATAATCCTAAGCCCCCTGCTCCTTCGGTTTGCATATTTTACTCCAACTTATTTTGGCTTTGCTTCTGCCTTGGTTTGATCCATTCTAAAGGAACTCCTGAAGTTTTCTATCTATCTCCTTGAGCATGTTTGTAGGTATTGAAATATGACTTAGCTAGTAGTTGGTAATATTATAGAAGATTGACTATATGAGTTGGAGCCTAGCTCCATAACTAAGGAATCTTGTACTCAATTGGTTGATTTTCCCACGTATGAACTCCACCAATGGTTTGCAATCAGCTGCACTTAATCTTCTTTATGATATTGGGACTCCTAGATAATTGAAAGGTAATGTTCCTTGTCTCAACCCCATTTCTCTTGCTTTGTGCATTTCCATCGTGCTGGAGTTACTAGAAAGATAGTAGCTGCTCTTCATTGGGTTACTCCACAACCCTGACATATCTTGAAAATCCTCCATAGATTTCAATAATAAATTAATAGAGTTTCGCTTAGCCCTACTAAATAGCAACAGTTCATCTGCAAAAGTGAGGTGAGTTAGTTTCATACCTTTGCATCTGTAGTGGCATTGGAATTCTGTATATGTTAAGATCATCCTTGCAAGGTGAGTAGTCAAGGCATTCATATAGATGAAAAATAGGTAAGGGGATAGAGGATCCCCTTGCCTGAGTCCTCTCCTAGCTTTTACCAGTTCGGTGGGTTCCCCATTCACCAAAATGGCTAGAGTGGCAGTAGTGATACATATCTCCACCCACTCTCTAAACAATTCAAGGAAGTCTGCAACTTTCATGATATTGAATAGAAACTCCCAGTTAACTGAATCATAAGCCTTGGCTATATCCATCTTGATGGTACAATTTCTCATCTTCCTCTTGGAATGATAACCTTCCATCAATTCCTGGCATAAGAGTATATTAGTACTCATCGATCTCCCCTTTAGGAAGGCATGCTACTCAGGGCTGATCATTTTCTCCAAGCTGGTTCTCAATCTACTTGCCAGAATTTTTGTAATGATTTTGTACAGAAAATTGCAGCAGGCAATAGGTCTATACTGATCTAGCTTTATTGCATTGCTTTGTTTAGGGACGAGACACACATATATCTTATTCCACTCCTTTAGGAAGGTTTTTTTTCCTGGAAAAACTCTAGCACTGCTCAAACAATTTCTTCCCCCATTATGTCCTAGTTTTTTTGAAAAAAATTTGCCATTATACCCATTTGGTCCTGGGCATTTATCAGGGATCATTATAAAAATTACCTCATGAATTTTGTGCCTTGTGACTTCCCTAACAAGTAGCCTCTTGTTCTCTTCATTCACCTTCTTTAAGTTCGTAACTAACTCTCCTAGTATCTCCTTTACATGTGTATCAACTTTATATTGTTTACTAAAGGAGTCAAAGACAAAACATTTTTTGCTCTCTTGATCCTCATACTTCCTACCAGTATGGTCCACCAGCTCCTTGATGGTGTTCTTGTTTCTTTATGTTGAAATGGCACTCATATAGTACTTCGTACAATGTTCCCCCTCCTTTAACCATAAAATTCTTGATTTTTGTTTTTGTAACATATTAATATTGATCAGGACTTGATTGTAACTAGACACTAGGTGAGCTTCCTCCTTCCTAAGATGTGTATCCTCTAGATTTGCTAGAATTCTTTTCTAGCACTCTTTTAGCTTGTCCATCACTTTGTCTTTCTCTATCTGTTCTGGTTTCAAAGAGTCCTTACTTAGTTGTTTCAATTTCTCCTTCAACCCTTTCAACCTACTGCTAAGGATGCAACCCTTCGATCCATTAACCTCCACCTTTATCCCCTTGCTTAGAATTCTCCTGAATTCTGTGTTCCATCAGATAATTAAATATTCTGAATGGAGCGTTTAGCCTCCACCTGCCTCTAGGTAACTCCACAACTATTGGACTATGGTCTGAAACATTTGGATCTTCAAAAGTGGCATTACTCAAGGGGAATTGCTCTATCCACTTCCCATTCACCATACACCTAGCTAACTTCCACATTAAAAACCATTCTTCATCTTGCTTATTGTTCCAAGTAAAGACTTCCAACTTCTGCGCATTGTAACCTATTATCAATCGACCATTCACATACTAATCATGATTGGAGATCACCCTCTAGTGTTCATCCAGGAACTATAACCCCTTCTCCAGGTGTTCCCTCTTTATTTTGGTTTCCAATAAATCAAAAAAATATGCTTTACTATTCCTAATCAATTCCCTAACTGCAAGCTGCTTATTTAGGCTATTAAGCCCCTAACATTCCAAGCTACTAGTTTCATAAGTTCTTCTTTTTACTAAACCGTTTCCTCCTAGCCTTCCTACTCATTCTTGTGGAGATTGATATGGTGTCAGGCTAAGAACCTGATGCTTCCCCACTTTCCTGTATAAAAGTCCCATTGAGTTCTTCTTTAGCCCATATCTCTCTTATTCACTGCTTAGTTAATTCCTTAGCCTGGCTATTTTCACCTCCCCCTTATCTGTATCCAAAGTTATCCTAGCCTCAACCTCCTTAGCTACGACTTCGTCCTTGTTAGTCCCCCTGAGATATTTGTCACCTTGATTCCTTATCGCATCTCTATATATCTTTGGTGCTACCCAACTACTTCCCACCAATTTCGTGTCCTCGCTGACTTGATCCATTAATTCTTGAGAACCTGTTTCTACCTTGTCATTATCACCCTTATACATGCCCTTCTTAGCATATGCCAGTTTTTTCCCTCTTGCTACTAGGTTCCAAGTCTCCTTTTCCACACGCACGTTAGGGGCTATTTCTCTAACTGGATATGGCTACGAATGATCTGGACCATTCCTTAACTCCTGTTGTCCCTTTTGACCTCCTTTCCTTTCCAAACTTATTACACATCTTGTGTTTTTGATCTCCATATATAAGAATTCCTATCGTATCTTCTACCAAGTCACCATTCTCAAAAAGTCTCATAATTCTCAAGTTTTCAGGGAGTTTCCTAGAAATGTCAACATCTACATACACTCATGCAAACCCAAGTCTCCTCATTAGTGTAATATTTTCATTAAGTTCCAACAGCTTACCTATTTTACTTGCTATGTAACTCACTGCTTCCATTGACTAATATTCTAGAGGAACCTTATGTATGTTGACCTATAGTGGTATAGAGTTAAGCTTGCTTTTGTCCAACTTCACCCCCAACTACCACTTCTTGATGAGTATTGGATGCCCCATCACGTGTCATGGACTGGCTTCCAGAACTCTTTGCACATTCTCCTCGAAATTAAACTTAAAGACAAAAAGTTAATCCTCATTCACCATGACATGATATAATCCCTTATTCCTCCATGTGTTATTTGCCTATCGACTGACTATGGGGAATGCCAGTCTAGGAAGAAACCTACAAGGGATATTCTCCATTTCTGAGCTCCTTGATGTAGCACCTTCAGAGGCGCCTGAATCGGTTGCTCAGATTTAGATTCCACAAACCTAAGTTTGCCCAAACTCTTAGAGTCGCCCACTATGAAGCTCCAAGTGGTCTTCCCACTATCAGCCCTATGCGATTTTTCCGAAGCACCTCTGATTGGGGGGAAATTTGAGTCAGGTGTTGGTTAGGTATATTGGGTTTTGTTGTGCTCTGGTTTCTCGAAGACAGGTGCAGGTTTTTTTATCTTATACATATTACGATGTATCTAATAAATTTAATAGAATTTGTAAATAAAATTATATTGAGATCATAATTACGACATTCATATTGTATTTATGTAATATTTCTAAATTATTCCTAGTCATTGTTGCATTGAGAGTGGACATTAAGGAAAAGTAAAAAGAATAGCACATGTTATATTTCTTTTTTATAAATGAAGAAATCGACTTCATTGACTAAAGTATGGAGATGCTTAAATAAATGTATGGGGTGCTTATTAGAGAACAAGTTCATTGAACTGACCTCATATAAGAATTCTATCTGAAACATTACTTATATGTCTATGTTGTTATGATTGCATAAGTGATCCTTTGATTTGATATTTATAAGTGATCATTTGACTTGAGCTCTCGAAAGGATCTCGTATGTGGATTGTTATATTTTGATATTACATATGAACTATTCTAGTTAAGGGTAGCTCAATCGATAGTTACTGGATATAATATAAACTATATAAAGGAAATTAAATAATCAATATAAAATTCATCAACTTAAAGTTATTAGGGAGAATGTTATGTTATTCTTGATTATTATTGATTTAAGAAATTCTTGGCCAAGATAGAATGACATTTTGACAATAATTTTTAAATGTCCTTAATATTATTGATTCAAGAAATCCACTTCTGATATTTCCACCACATGTTTTTCATCATTATTTTTAAACCGAAATATAAAGGAATTTTTTTAGAAAACCAAAAAGTAAAAGGAATTTTTCGATAATTGTAAAGATTAGGAGATTTTTCTAAAGTTTTTAAGCTACAAGGAATGTTTATATCTTTTTGCTTTTATTTAAATTATAATAAGCAAGAAATATAATTTATTGAAAATTATTTTCAATTAAAGTTTATTAAAGGAGTTAAGATACTTTGAAATATTTCTCTATTTAATTTAAAACTTATTTCAAATCAAATTAATGTTTAATATAATTTAATTATCTAAAGAGTTATAAATATTATTTTATATTAAGAAGATCAATAACTATAATCAAACATGACTTCATTATTTTATGCTTATAATCTGGTTATATTTTATATTTGCATAAAAATTTACATAATTTTATTTTATATGGTTGATATAATTATGATGTATATTAAATTACATATTTCATAAGTATGATACTTTTACATGCAATCTTGTGTTTGATGAGACTATAAAAATTAAATTCCTCATTAAAATATTAATCATATCTTAAGAACATAATTGTTTTTTATAAAAATTAAAAATTTGGATTGATAGAGTAAAATTGAAGTGCAACATTAGGAGAGTGGTATTACTCTCCCACAATAAACGACACATAAGTCATTGTAATTGTCAAACGATAAAACAACAACACACTACATAATACAATCAAACCAACTGGAATGACGTCGTAGTAAGAGGAAACGTGTACGCTGGAAGACAACAAGAACAACATCATTGCTTATCTAAGACAGAGTTGATTGTAAAAGAGGTAAAAGAACCCTCCCATCTACACATCAAAGATTATGGTGTTTCCAAATTACGGTTATGAGAATAGAGGCCATCCAGAGGCTTCTTAACTTGTTTCCATCTAATTAGAGATGAGAAAGTTTAATCTAATTAGTGCATCTTTTCTTCTTTAATCTTCCTGTAAAAGTAGATATTCTAAAGTTGCTCAGATTAGGGATAATATGCCACAGAAGAGGGGAGTCGCCAAAGAATGAAAGGCAAGAGTCAGCAGGCAGCTCAACACACACGCATCAGATAGATATTGAAAAATATATTCAGACTTCTAGAAGGATGGATGGAGGGGAAGTCCAATGCCAATCTTTGCATAACAATATGGGTCGTCTCAACATCCCCAATAGGTACAATCTTCCTTTGTATATATTAATCTATCTTTCCTTTCATGTCATTGCATGCTCTAGTATAGAACTTCAACAATTTGCCGTGAAATAGCTATATTAGGGCAATAACTCACTTCTCCTAAGACAGAAGAGCTTCTCCCTAATTCTAAAAATTAATAAGGAAAAAACTTCATCTCTAGAGCATGAGATATTCTAGAAGCATCTTAGGTTTCTCTCTTGCCATATCTCCTTAATTGTGGAGGCAAAAAGATGATGTAAAAATGCTTCCTGTGATCAGGAGTATCTTTCAACTTTAGAAGCCAATATAACTTGTTTATAAAGACAATTCCAATATTAGAAACTAGAAAAAGTTGCTGAACCCTCCCCCATATAAGTTTCGAGAAAGGAAATAGGAAGATCAAGTAATTTATTGATTCTTCCTCCCTTTCACAGAGGACACAAGTAGAATTGATAGGGATGAACTGCATCTTATTCAATTTACTCAGTTTATTCAGAATAGAAAACCATAAAAGAAAGGAGTGACTAGGCATAAGTGACTTGTGTCATATTATAGGGTACCAAACAAACCTTGGGATGTCTTGGTTTGCCATGCCTTGAATTTTGAGATGTCAAATTTGTAGTTTGAGACAATAGAACATTTCTTATCTTCCCAAGTCTGGTTGGTAGTTAGGAGCAAGATGTTGCAAATCTGTGGGAATAGACAATTGAAACCCTATGATAATTGAACTGATCTTAGAGTTGGTACGAAAACCATTTCATGAGCGAGAGCTTATGGAATTTGAGTTAGGAGGCGTAAGCCTGTTCAGTTGTCATGCCACAAAAAAGCCTTTTCCCCATTTTCAACCTTATAGAGAATCGTAGGCTCTAAGGTAGGTCTTAATTTCAAAAGCTGAGCTAAAGACCAAGAAAATGTGGATTTTATCATAATGGACCAAAGGCTAGAACGTTAAGATTATAGCTATGAAACCGTCTGATCCATAAAGAATTCCCATCTAATAAGATGTTCTAAAGATTTTTTATCAAAACTATTCTATTAAAGTTTCCAATAGAGGTCAATCCCAAACCACTGTCTTCTTTTCTCATACATACCTGTGACCATTTGACCTTAGCAAAGTGACAATCCAAATTTAAATTCCCCTAAAGAAACCTTCTAATTAGCTTGTTAATAGTCTTGATGACTCCTTTAGCTAGAGTCATGTTAGATGACCAATAAATGTGAAGAGAATTCAAGATAGATTTGACGAGTTGCAATCACCCTCCAAATGAGAGCACTTTAGTTGTCCATAAGCCTAATCTTCTATGTATTTTCTAAACTAAAGGGTAGCATTCAAAGAATTGTATCCTTTTGGTAGTAATGGGTTACCCCAAATAGGTTAAGGAGAAGGATTCCTATTCATACCAATGACTTGGGAGATTCTATCCTCTATCATATTAGCATAGCAGCCAGAATAAAATGGCTCTTAATGAAATTCACTTCCAAACCTGAAAGATCTCTAAATGTAGATATTGTCGAGTTAAGAACATAATTGTTGCCTTCCATTATTTAAGCATAAATTAAAGTTTTATCTATTGTAATGCTTATTGAGTGACTCAAGGCATATTTAACCCTATATATTTTACCTTAATTAATGGGTCCTACTTAACTAAAAAAGATTTTTGTTTGTTACAAGGCTTGTTAAGTGACTCGATGTCTCTTTAACCTAAATATATTTTATCTTAAATTAATGGGTCCTACTTATCTAAATTTGTATAACTTGGATGAATGACTCATGATCATATAAGTTTAGAGGCAAGGTTATTAATAATATATAAGAAATGTTTTGACAAGACTTGTCACCTAATGGATTTAAGAGTTACATGAAATGTGATGGATAAGGATGTTATCTACCTAATTTAAGTTTAGTTAGTTTGATGAGTGACTCAATATTAACAAAATTTAAATGGGATACTAGCCTACTATAGGAATTAAAGTAATGTTTTTGAATAATAGTGAGAGTTATTCATGAATAAAATAATAGTAGTAACCAAATATATTATTAAAATTATAATCTTATTTGGTTGTTATGACATGTAACCAATTACTTGCTTTATTGCATTTTTATTTTGTTTTAAGTAGAAATTACCTTTGTTAGTATAGATGATACTAAGTTTTAGTGAATCAAATTTACTAGATATAGGTTACTAAATTTTAGTGAACTAAATTTTAGGTTATGTTTGTGAAGATAGATAAGTTAAAAAGGAAATTTGTATATCCATTATGCACCATTGCTATTAATGTTTCTTAAAGATTTGGTGACAAAATTTTAGATATATATCAATGTCATATCGATGACAAAATATAATGACCTTCTAAGTTGATTAATGTGTCATAAACTCTAATAGCAACATGTAAGATGTATATCAACACTATGATAGCATGATGCAAGGAGTTGCATGAAGTAGAGCTAAAATGTATATTGCCTTAATGGAACTATTCCTCTCAATTTAGCTTACTAAAAGCATAAACATGGACTACAATAAACGCAATGACTATAGTATGATAATATTTATCAACAAAAGAAAAATTATTGCAAGGATTTTCTTATCAATATGAAATATGATGAAGATTATATATATTACTAATTTATGATTTTGAGTATGTAGTACTAAATTTGGATTCAACATTACTACAATGTTCAAGGTATCATATGAAATAGGTTGATAGGCAAAAGTAATTGATCCAAGTTTATACAAATAGTTTGTATCTATTAAATCAAAGGAAACTTATGCTTACATAAGTGGCCAAAAAAATGAAAAGTTAGATAAATAAGATTATCCTTTTATACCAATTTTCTTAAATCAACATAATGAGAATCACAACTTTTCATAGTAGGATATATGCATAATTTAATTATGAATCGTATAAAACTTGTGAAACTTATTAAATTAAACAATAACCAAATCAACCTTTGGTGAAAAATGCTGGTATTAAATTGTTAAATTTTATACATATGATGTGTTGGGTGTAATAACAATTCATAAAAGGATGAATACTTATTTTTTATTATATTTACTAATGACTTTATGTGATATAATCATTGTATTGAATGAAATATTGATTTAAAATTTAAAAAGTTTAAATTATTTAAGTATAAGTAAAAGTTAAGCATTGAAAATGTTGAAGCACTTCCATAAGAATGATGTGAGATTTAAATTATTTATCTATAAAGAATGGGATTTTATGGTAAATACCTCCACAACTAAATCTCATAACAATACAGATTTGTATAGTAAAAAAATACAATATGAGATATTGTATAATGAAATATGTATTTCTTTTAAAACAAAACTTAGTATAACAACTTACTGTCGATAGTTCAATTAAAAATTAACAAGTTTTCATATTATATATGAAATGATAAGACTTTAAAAGAGTTAAAGTTAATGATTTTGGAATATGATGCTTAGTTAAAGCATATATTATCCAATAAGTAATTTAGAACTACATTAAATAATAGAAAGTTATGAGTTATCCAAAAAGGTTTGATATAATCTTACAGACTCCAATGAACAAAATATTTGTTTCAATGAACATTTTTAAGAGAATGGTCCTCAAGATAAGTAGTGGGAGGAAGATCGAATTTGAAAAAGTTCAAATCTCTTAATAAATCCAAATGGAACTAGTGCCTTTATTAATACATTTGATGTAGAGTAAAAAGCTTATGAGATATTGAAAGATTCACTTTCATGATAAATTCAAATAATTTATCTTGTAAATGATTATGGGGTTATCATATTTGTAAGAAAGTTAGTGGAAGTACAGTTGTCCTCTTCAGTAGGAGCTTGTAGAAATATATTGCTTATAGAGAGAACAAGAATTCACATTTTCAATTAAGGAAGATATAATAGTACAAGACCTATTTTTATTGGATATGAAAAGATCAAAACTTAATTATAGGAATTAGATTTATAGAGATAAATACAGAAGTTATTTACCTATTCTAGTCCAAATACATAGATAGTGTCCTAAAGGTATTTAATATTTGAGATATCTAATACTTAAGAAGTTTTAAGATATCTATTATTCTATTATGAGTTGATATTTGAGTTTAAGTTTATATGTATATTAACTTTAGAAACAACTCACAGTTAAAGTATATCTGACTTAAAAAACATTATTTTGAGGTCGCAAAGATTCTGATGTAACATTAATTGATAATAAACCCATGATAAATTTTTCATTTGTTAAAAATGATTACTTGGATCAACAAGTTCTTTAATAAATTTGATATAGTTTCTTGCATTGTTTAAATAGTAATGTACTATGAAACATTAAAACCATGGGTCATGCAAAAGGATCAAAGATCCAAATAAGTATTTAGGTAATTTCTCTTAATTATAAGAAAAATTAAGATGAAAGTTATAAAGTTTAAGCAAGTACTCACTAAAGAGAATCTTCTATAATTGTCTTACTAAACCATTATCTTAGCAATAATATGATCATCATATGGTGATATAGTATAAGATACTTAAACAATTGACCTAGTATAAATCGGACATTGTTGATATATGCCTTATAACCAATCAATTAATTGTAATTTTAGCGACATAATTGTTTAAAGATATTCTTTATCTCATACATATTGAGAAGTATATGATAAAGTCCATAAGATAAATATGCTTAAACAAATATATGGGCTCTTGTTAGAGAATAAGTTCATTGAACTGACTCCATATCAAAATTCTATTTGGAATATTATTTATATGTCTATAGACGTTCTCACTGTGATGATTATATAAGTGATTTTTTGATTTTGAATTTCCAAAGTATCTCATATATGGATTACTATGTTTTAATACTGTTTATGACTTATTTTGGTCAATGATAGCTTAATCGGTAATTACTGGATACAATATGAACTATATGGAGGTAATTGAATAATCAATATATGATTTATCACCCTAAAATGATTAGGAAGAGTGTTATATTGTTCTCAATTATTATTAATTTGAAAAATTCTCGACCAAGGTGGAATGATACTTTGAAAACAATTTTCAAATATCATTAATTGAATCAATTGTTAACGAATGAAAACTAATATGATTGGATTCAAATAATATAAACATTAATTCCATATTTTATGTCTAACTAGAATAGTGTGTGATAAAAGAAATAAATTATACGAAAAAATCATATTCGAAAAGTTTAGTTAAAACTATTTTGACATTTCTAATATTTGGGTAATCGTGATGCATTGTTAAATGCCAATCTTAATCTATATATGTAAGTTTTTTAATGAGAGAATTAAAAATAAATTAAAGGAGTTTAATTTGTGTAATCTTAAGTATCATTTTGGGTTATAATTTACATCTATTGCTAACATAATTAGGAACCTAATAAGTCAAACATAAAAAATGGTTAAAGAGAGGAAAAAAGATATTTTAATCAAATTGGGCTTGATTGTAAAATTTGAAAAACTTTATGATTAAATATGGATATTTAATAAATAAGCATCTATATAAGATAATAAAATTTATTTGCACTCAATTAGCATTTTATTATAATTAATTTTAATTCTAATTAAATTTAACCGAAACTAAAATTTTATTTTAATTAAATTATTTAAAAAATCAAATTCTATTATAAATTTTTTTCTCTATCTTACTTGTAGAGTTCTATTAACGCATTTATTTAGATATTAATAGAGGCAATATACATATGCGGCTATAACAGTCGCAATGAAGTAGTTTTAAGAAAGGTTTAAAAGAAACAACAAGAAATGAATCAAGTTGTACGATAAAATATAAATTTATGATTCATACTTTATTATATTTTACGTGATAATCATGTTATAAAATTTAAGTAATATTGATTTTTGAAAAATCAAATGATAGAAATTTATATTTATTCTGGTATGTGTAATATCGAATCCAAGTTTAATTTGCCAACAAATTAAACTTGCAAGATCTTTCGAGTTGGCTTTATGTGGGTTGGCTAATGTTGTAAGCCATCCAACTTGAGATCATCTAGTGAATGAATTGTAAAAACAGCATGAGCCCATAAAACATAAATAACTAATGAAAGATGTAAAATGCAAATGTTTCATTTTGTAATGGCAAGTTATTAAATCAATGCGATTCCATTATATATAAGAATGGCTCTTAAGGAACTTATTTGACCATTTCTTATATTTATACTTTGTAGTAATTACAGAATGTCGTCTATGTTGGAACTTCCAGTTTCTGATGGACTCAAAGTCGAACCATTTGAAACCTAACCCAACCACAGAAACATTATCTATTTTGCAGACTAAGTCACTCCTTTGACGAAGGGAGCCCCTTTTTAATAAATGCCTGGAGGCAGGCAATGACTGCATGGATTGTAGCACACTTCTATTATTTTTCTAAGATACGAGTCTATTTTAGTTTTCTTCTCCATTTCTTTAGAACAAGTCAACTTTAGTACACACCAAATATGCTTCAAATTCAAGATTCGTTTTCGACCACGCAAAAAATACGAATATGTAGATAGAATACGTATTTTCTATGAGTGGATACACTTAACTGCTCCATAGTCACGGAGTCTTTAATACGATCGATTGCCTTGAACTTGACTCTTCGAAAGCTACGCATGCGATGGATAAGGGTTTAGTTGATTAAGTCTTGGACTGGGAAATCAATGGAAGAATGAGCAATCCGATGTCGTGGTAATTCGGTCAAGACCAATATATTCTTGAATCATACTTCAAATATCTAGACGATTCTACCTTTTGAAATTTCCAACCCTGGCTACAATTCCTCATCCAATAACATGGTGACTCATTTGGATGCGTGGTTTGAATATATGCTTATCTAGACGTGCAAGTTGATCATAAATGTCTAACACAGTTTGTGCTGGAAAATCCATCGCAGTTTTACAATTCAAGAATTGTGGAGTCAAGCGACAGTCATTCGTATGCAACTTTCAACAGGACAAGGCCAAAGACTCGCAAGATTATACGAGTACAGGATTCCTCATGTACTCGAATATATACTATTATTAATAATATAAATTTAATTAATATTAACAACTAAATATATTATTGTATTTGCTTAAAAAATCCAAAATTACTTAACTAAAACCAAAAACACAAGAAAAAGCCAACCCCTTGATATTTATTATTTAATAACGGCAATCCGAAAACAAGACCCTTATCATTCAACAACAGCAATCCAAAAACAAAACCCTTAAGTTATGATACAATCCAAGCAGGCCAGTTGTCACTAGCATAAGTCTTGCTCTTATATACTAGAGCCATAACACTCTGACGATGGTGGTGAACAACAACAGCAAAATTCCAAGAGAACGGAGCCAAGATATCAAACATGGACATTGAAACATGAGATAAAGAGAAATCCCTCAAACAAAAGCGTATAGATCAGGAACAAAAGAAAACCACCTGAAACCACAACTCCACTTGTCTGGTAATGAAGGACATTTAGGCAGCCAATGCCAAGTCCTTCTTGACACCTTATAATATAATATCTCTGGCCATGTGTAGCAACAAATACATATCGTACCTTGATGCCAGAAGCAATTGACATGATCATAATTATGGTAAGAAACTGACACAAATTTCCTGCACATCAACTCAGGCAAACTTTCGATTTCAATCCAATTTCCACCTTCAACCAATTCCCACAATTTAATGCTCTTCGAAATCCCATTTGCCCCTATTCCGCCAACCAAATACCGCTTCAGCCCACCATCAGTCACCAATCTCGCAAAAGTTAGATTCCTTGGCAAGTCACTGTTCAATCTCTCCCACTTTCCAGTCTCCAAGCAAAAACATGCCACGGAAAATGGCTCCTGGGTAGTGAAGAAAAAGGAACCATTCACAAATACACCTTCTTGATGGCTATTGCCACTCAGAATTGGTTCAAAACCATCAAACTTTTGCCAAAGATGGAGTCTTGAATCGTAAATAAAGGTAGAAACTGAGGCAAACGCGGAACATTGCATGAAAATTATGTACCCAAATGGCAACGAAACAAAAGTGAAACATTCAAAAGAGAAAGGATAACTCGGGAACTCAATGACCCGCGAGGACTTTGCCAGGAGATTGCAAACAAGAAATGAACTTGAACCAGGAAGAGAAAAGCAAAACAGCCCATTAGAAGACGAGAGAAGACAAACAGAGGAAGAACCAGCTATACTATATGGTGGCAAAAGAGAGAGCGATAGAGCACAATTACGCCATCTTCCAGGAGTAGAATCATACAAAGGCACGCCCTTGCAAAACTGAGGATGCGAGAGCATAAGGAAAGAAGAGAAAGGGCAAGTAGCAGAGGAGTGTTTGGAAACGAAAGCGGGAGAAAAAGGCAGAGAATTGAAGTGCCTACAAGTTGATCTCAGAGTTAAAAACGACTTCAGAGGCAAAAAAGACAGTACATGTTCAAGTAATTCCTCCGGCAACCGGCTCCAGATTCCGGGATCCATTGCCGGCGAGGTGGACGGAGATTGCAAGCTGTTTCTAATCATGGGTCGATCTCTGATTTGTAATTGAGATGCCAAGTTATGAGCTTTGATCGCTTGGCCTTTGAACTGAAACATTGCTTTCCTTCAAGAAACAGAAAGCAATCTTCCGCAGCCGGGATAGCTTGGGGGACAATAATCTGCTACCGGTTAACCATGCAAACGCATTTAAATCTTATCTTAATGATTGCGATTGATAGTAGCGAATCAGCGAAACCAACAAATTGACTTCGGACTTCGGAGCTCTTAGTGCCCTAATCACGTGTTTGACATACAATTTCTGGGCTTGGTATGCAAGTGGGCTTTTGTTCTTACAAAGTCAATAAGTCCCCACGTGCCCATGTAGTCAATTATCAACCATCGTTATAAATGCCAACTTAATTTAGTGCCTGTTTGGTTGAGCTTATATCAGTAGAACTTATATCAATAGAGCTTTTGTCAGTAGAGCTTTTTTGAGAAGTGTTTTTTTAAAAAGTCAGTAGACTGTTTGGCTGTCAATTAAAAAAATAACTTTTTAAAAAGAGCTTCATAAAGTAGACTGTTTGGTAACATAAAAATAAAAAGCACTTTTATTAATTTTAACTATATTTTATTTTATAATAACATTAT